>CM046865.1:24045044-24252521 GCA_025617745.1 Heliocidaris erythrogramma | reverse complement strand
CAGCTACCAGTGGAAGTTATAAACTGATTCAGCGACCCAGGTTCGAGACTGAGTCACGTCTTTCGGATTGTGACGTTAAAGGTCGGTCCCAGACGTAAATGATCATATCTGATTGATACACGTCTGTAAAAACCCAATTACACACACACACACACAGTCCCACCTACTCAGTTTTGTGAAAGTTTTGTTTATATTTTTTGGATTCCCTGAATATGACATCAACCACTCCTACAAGTATGAGGCTATCCTGTCACGAGAGAATTTCCGATGATGTTCGCTGTGCGAGAGTCGTTCTAAGTGCATAGAAATAAAATGCAATGGATTTACTGCACGCAAATGCTACGTGTGGGACCGAAGTCAACTAAGTACGACGCTCAAGCGGGCCGTGTTTTCACCCACTGAGGCGTTACTAGGGTCGTCGATAAGAAAATTACGTCACGCCGGAACGCAGAATGGCAATTTAGATACGCCCGTCACCATACATGAACGCCTGAACATCAACGAAATTTCGGAAGAGCGATTGATGAGAATTACGTTACGGTACCGTATTTCATCTGTCTTAGAAATGAATTTCTGAGCTAACGAAGGATGCCGTATATATAAAACAAATGTTGACTGCATCTTTTTCGCGTCACGGTTAAAACCGTGGCCCTCGGTTATCTTGCAACTGTGCTATGTTGCACATTGATAACAAGTTTATGAAACGGGGCCCAGATTTTGCTGAAAATCACAATGGGCAGCACGGATATAGGTACATGAGACAGCATACAACCGTTCAGAATTTGGTCCAAAGTCGTAAAATAGGCCTGTTGTAGTCGTTAAAATTACGAAAGCACTGCAAGAGAAATCAATTACTTGAACCATTGCTCCGAAGATATTCTGGTACAGGGGAATAAAAATAACGAGAAGGCTCACAAAGAAGATTTGTTTTCACATTTCACCATATTAAATCATCCTTCTCTGTAAACATTTGCTTTATACCTGAAACGACTATAGTGCATACTTGTACGCACAATATGGATTTTATCCATAGAGTTGCTGTCGTATGCAATTCCCTACCCATACATAATAAGAGAACTGATTAGATCTATTCTTAAATAGGGATTATGAAACGAAACACACTTTAATTGGATTACCCTTTCCGTGAGCATATCCACGGGTAGATCCAAATGGAGTCCGAAGTAACCAGCAACCCAGAGAAATCAAAATCCGATGAGAAGTTATGTAGGGAACAAAATTTGCTCTTACATCACGCCCCGACACACGCACACGCACCCCTCCCCCACCCCAATCACACACCATAGACAAATTAAATAGTAGGTCACACACACACACGCACACTCACAATCGCACACTCAACCCAACACACCGTGTATATCAGAGGGCTTGTAGAAAATGTACATTGTAGAATAAAAGTAATATGGAGAAGAACATTGATAAATTAGGAAATGAGTACTGACTGTTCGTAAACACTTCCCCTCTCCATTTTGAAAATCCTTGCCCCGCCCTGGATCCGTGTGTATTTTCATAACTACCATGCCTTACCGCTCAAAATACGGAATCCAAATCGACTAGCATCCACCCCACCCCCCGATATTACAGTCTGTCTGCTTGCTTCCCTACTACGTAAAGTCATCCACGACTGAGTAGAGTAAATGAGAAAATGATTGCTCTCGGTGTTGTAAATTAATTCAGATCGCCAGCTCTCAGCGACTTTCCCTATTTAATTTACTGTTATTACTAGCAACCCAAATAATCTCATAATGATGGAACCGCGTCGTACAGGCGGCCACCATGGCCATTATACCACCGTCACATTGTACAAGATACTCATTAAGATAAAATGGTTTTAAGCACCATGTCTAAATCCCATATCTTGAATAACGGGGTAAGTTTCCTTCATGACTTGTGTGCTTTTCTGCATGTTCTGTGGGTACCGGTATGCATTGGCGGATCCAGGGGCGCTTCCGGCCCGTGCCCCGCCCCCCCCCCCCCCCCTTGGAAGAAAAGTATGACCATAGAGGATCCGCCCTTTTGTCGATTGTGCCCCCCCCCCTTTTTTTAGAATGAAAACCTTTTCAGGTTTGTTTTTTTTTTTGCTTGTCAGAGAATTATGGAGGGAAACTGGACCCCATAACCCCCCTCCCCCAATGAGCGAATTTTGGAGGTTTGCCAAAATAAGGACCAAAAAAATACGGGTCTACCTTTTACAAAATTTGGCAAACCTGAATTTGTGTGCCTCCTCCCCCCTATACTAAATCCTGGATCCGCCCCTGCCGGTATGGATCTGTCATTAATTGGAGTATGACCATTCTTTCTTATCGCAGAGACATGAATCAACTGTGCAACAGATTTTCATCTACACAGGTTTCCTGCAATATCCAAAGTTAACGGCGTGGTGTGAAATTCTGCAGAAGTAGAGGTGTCGAAGTAGTGGTGTAGTAGTCGAGTGGTTTAATCACACGACTGTGGATGCACAGGTCATGGGTTCGGACCCCAGCACGGCACGTATGTCCCTGAGCAAGGCATTTTATCTGCACTGCTTCTCTCCACCCAGGTGGGAACCAGTAAAACAATCATTATTATTTCCCTCTCAACTTACAGTAGCAAAATTTAACAGGATAATATCTTCTCTACTACTGAAAAAACGTAATGGCGCTAGTATGCCCGATTTTTAGTGAAAATTTTAGCACGTTTTTCACACTTTTGATGTTTCGTGGAATCCAGGTCAATCAAATGACAAAATAAACTCTCTAAATCGAATCCTTATACTAATATTAGTCAGAAAAGCTATTTTCTTTATACTTGCATAATGTCTAGTTCAAGAGATAATGCTAATTATGAAGTTTCATCAAAAATCCAAGATGGCCCCCAAAATGGCCGATTTTGAACCCCATGGGACACGATTTGGCAATGGGAACATATAGCAATTCATTAAGTAGACACTTCAGGCATTACAACAAAACTTGTTAAAGTAGAACGTTAATGATTTTAAATATTGGCTTAATACTTATTATTGCATAGATGGCATAAATTAAACAAGGTTATCCAAATTCAACGCTTGGAAACATTTGAAGTAATGATTATTATCAATTATAAAACGGTAAAATACAGCCCCCGATATAGCAGCTGAAGAGCTCCTCGAACGCTGCTGAGATATGTGACGACACACCCTGGACCAGTCCTGTCTAAGCAGACGATGTCCCATAACATCTTACACATTTTCAGAGCCTATTTTGTCATCTCCTCTTCACTTATTTCTCTTCCTTCACTAGCGTCAGTCTTAATGTTAGTCTGTTGCCTCACTCTTAACTTCGTGTATGGTATTATTTTGATGAATAATGCAGCGTTAAAAAAATAAAGGAATCAGTCACTTGTAAACAAAATAAGACGCCATTGTATTTTCAGCTGCTTGCACCGGGCCATGTTCGGCGTTTCAAGAGGGAACGAATACCATCCTGCTATTATTCGGAGGGCTTTTCATTTGAAAGGGGGTTTATTTCATGATCATTGACCCTTCTCCTATGTATTTACAATCAAACGGTTTTAGCTATCAGAATCAGTTTCACTTTCCCTTTATAATGGTGTGAAATAAGGTCATGTTTAAATACACCAAACTCTTTATAATTTGATAAATAATTGCATTGCAATTACGTTCATTCATTATAGGACGTCGTCTGCTTAAGCAGGATCAATCCCGAGTGTGACGACATCAAAACATCGCTATATTTCTGGCGAATCCTCGGATATTCCAGATGCTGAGAAGAGCTTTTATTTGTGTTGTTTTTATAATCACCAGATACGCAGTTGACATAAAACTTATACGATTGCCATCTGTAAGCTTCCCAGTTTCTAGTGATACATTAATTGCCATATTTGTGATTTTCTTTGAATATCTACTTTAAAAATGTATCTCGATGGTGAACGGGAACCCCTATTTTTGACTAGACTATATGATTCTGCCCGAACACTTCAGTTATTTCTCGTCATATTTCGAATATGGGGGTATTTGATATGATATATGATATGATATTATTGTATTTATTTACCAATGACAATACAATACATTATGATATTTACAATATTTACAGGAAAACATTATGTAATTAGATCATGGCAAAAGGGCAATCCTTTTCAGGTGACTATTCTATACAATGATGTTCTTCCAATATGACAAAAAATGCATGAAAAATCTCACAAATTATTTTTTTACCCGCCGTAGAACTCATCAACATTCTATTTAATACATGAAGTGTGTTATTTCGTTACTCTTTGTGAAGAGAAAAAAAAACCATGAAATATCTTCGTTGTAGTCACTGGACCGTATACATATCATAATTGTATAAAAAGCGATACACGAGGGTAGTTTCCAATGTGACTTAACACGCAATATCTTGACTATAATGATATAACATAGAAAGCAAATCAACCTATTTGAGCATATACAGCTCACCGGATAGCCAAGTTGAATTATTGATCAGGACCAGGTTACTTCACGCCATAGTTGGGTAAGTAAGCTGCATAACGACACGTCGGTCCAGATGATGTTCAAGTTGGGATGAACATGGCTCAGTTTAACAAAGGGGTTTTGGCAGCTGCGCTTTCAGAAATGCAAAAGCATAATATTGTTAAATGTACCGCATCAAGAAATAATGCCTAAGAAGCCAGTTCATAATAACAATTTGCGCATGTGCAGATAAAGGTCATTTGTACCGATTACATTTGACCTTTATATGCTGTCATTTTCGACACCCCACGATGCGCGCACCAGTATGATTGTACGTATTAACAAGTAGCGCGTTCACCAAACAAATGCGCGTACGCGTACAAATTGGGGTCATTTCAGGGTCATTAATTTGTTCCATGTATTAAATTGGCTTATTCAATGTACACAAAATTAATGAATGTATCCCCAATTTTGGCGATGCTCCGACGCAATGCCCCGGCGACATTTGAATTTATTTCTTGAAAGGCATAAGCAAGATATAATATTGCTTGGGTTTGAGGTTTAGGATAAGGGTTATAGGTATAGTGTTTTTGGTCCAGTGTTGAAGTTAAGCGTTGTTACGTTGGGATAGTGACCGCTAAATAATTGTGGCCGGAACAAGATTGTTCGGATATTCACAGCATCATTGACCATTATCATCTCACAGTTTTATATTCCCCAATCTTCTCAAGTTACATTAACGTTTTACGGTACGTACCACGACCAGTTTCACATAACTGGAGTCAAAGCTCAGTACAGGTACAATTATACATGTATATATTATTTTAATGCTATATTCATGATATATTTATCTGGGGTTTTTTTTTTTTTGCTGTTCTTTTTTTTTGGGGGGGGGGGGGTTGTCATGTGTTCCCGTTATTATTATTTTTTATTCATAATATTTGTTATAATCTCCTTTATAATTAATTTTTTTTTATTATTGATATAATTATTCGAACAAAATATTGATGGATATGTCAATGAAGTTCAATGAATAAAAGACCAACACAAAATACATGACATTCTGACGATATATCCCAATCCACTCAAGTTACATTAACGTTTTACGGTACACGAGCAGTTTCACATAATCATGTGGAATCAAAGCTCAGTATACAGGTACAATTATTGTATACACTATTTTAATGCTATACTCATGATATTCGGGGGTGTCATGTGTTACTGACACATTCTGTCGTGACACTCTAACGATATAGCCTTTGTAGAGATTTACCCAACAAAAAAATCCCATTATTTGATCAGAATACTGTGGTGGGGAATGACATTGGCGGAGTACTCTCGTTTGCAAGCATTTCCTCGTAAAATGCAGTGTGGATGCGCGGGAATTTACGCTTATTTACGCTTATTTTTGGGCACTGCCTGTCAAAAATGAGGCCGTTGATATTACTCGCGGCTCATCAGTGGCGTCACATAGCAACTTCTATACCTTTTTTTAGAACGCATTAGCCTGGGTGATCTACAATCGGTATTTGGGAATAAAGGGATAAGGATATAAAATGAACAGTCAGGAAACACAACAGAACATGTTGAAGCGTACGGAATGGTTAATAATAATCAAGATAATCAACTTCCGTTTTGGTGTAGCGCATATCCCATGATGACATAGCCTTTCTGTCTGCTTCCGAAGAGGTTTGGAATAGACCTGTTTACTAATTTACTGCACTTTATGCATGTTTCTCTCCAGAATCCTTAGTTACCAACTATTTGGTGCACCTTCTATGCATAATGGCATCTCTATAGATGGAATCCATTTTGCATACATTAGTTGTTGCTATGTCGGGCAAGCTTTTGAGTCGTCAAGAGAAACTTTTGTTCAAAAAGTACGCATAAAATTAGTAAACAGGTCTATTGATTAGCTGGGAATGAGCTCCGGCTACAATTATCACAGTTCAGTGTATTTCACAGAAGAAGTCCTATCAAGTAGGCCAACAAAGAGTATCAGGTGTTTTGTCAAAGCCAGGACAATAGGGCCACGCCGGGGCTCGAATCCACGACCTCAAAGAAATGTGACCTGCACGCTCCCTTTTCAAAAGTAAATGATGTGACTCACGATAACAGGGTTTGTGTCGGGGACGTCCCAACAATATTCTGTAAATATGGCCATGATGTTTGTGCATATACTTCGTCTTTCCATACCTAGTCAAAAGGGATCTCCTAGCTTCTAAAAAGGTTGCTGTGAGGTATCAAAAAATGTACGAACATAGAATGGCGTATATACACCACTGCCGTATAGCAAAGAGTGCATCTTATCAATAACAGTTTTTCTCCTTTGCGATTAGACTATGATGAACACCTTGAAATAATTGTACTATACATACCTAAATTCAATTTAATGATAGGAATAAGTATAATGTAATATTCCAGGAAAATGTGTTACTATTCCAGAGCCTTCCATTAATGATTGTGTACACACCTGATTACACAACGGGGTTTTCGCACCACTATCTAGGTAGAAGCGTGCAATAAGGGAGTGTGCGTTCATTTAACCTCATTTTGAGCTGGCAAATGCATTTTCACGAAAACTGTAACAATTTAACGATTTCAGAATGATTCTCATAAATCGTGCAAGCCATCTCCTACCACCCTCTTCCAATTCCTAAAAAAAAATCATCTCCCAGGACATATTCAATTAGAAATCGGTATGGGGGAGGCCTTCCAAGTAAAATGTACATTTAAATCAAATCATTTTGTTTGAACAAATTTAGCGAACTTAATCGGAAACATGCAAACAAACTGTCTTCGACGTATCTCGAACTATTTTTTATACTTTACAGGATTAATGTTTTGTAATCTTGTACTGGAGTGTAGTCCATTCACAATGTATTTTGATGAAATCATGCTTCGATTGAGATTAGGGGATATCTTCCTTTGTTTTGTTTTTGTTTGTTTGTTTGTTTTTTTCTTTTTCTTTAGCTCACTGTAGAAGGGAAAACATCCACCATTATCGCCACAGTTTCTCCCCCAATGGGAAATACAGAATACTTTGACGGGGAGCGGGGCACAAGTACGTGTCTAGGATATCTGACAAGCAATAGAGTCATAATTGCGTCTCAGAAAACTCTGATAAGCACAACCAAACAAAACAACACAAAAGAAAAGACACTTGATGTTATGATGTTGTCTTTAAAAATCTCTGACTTAAATTAAAAAATCACCTGTTTTCTAAAGCCATACACTCCAAAACACGGCTAGTCATTTATTTTATATTTTTTTACCAGATCGCCTGGTCACATACATGTATTCTTAATCAGATTCTAGTCCTTCTGACCAGGATTCTGTTAATCCTTAATAGGATTTCGTTCCCTTTAAACCCGAAGCTGCTATAGTTTGGACTAGATTATTGTGCAGGTGCCCGTGTGAATAGTTATTCTAGTCAAATTTGACTAGATTGTTTTTAGAGTGTAATTATATACCTGTCGAAGTTCTTTTACAGGTAAAATAAGAGGGGTTCTCAAATTTGCTGATGGGGGCACACATTTTGATAGGGCGGGTGCATCCGCGTGAATCTAAAGTATAGGCAGAATTTGACTTGGGGGCATGTGAAAAAGTAAGTACAAGAACAGTAGGCCTATAGTGATAGATTTATCACATTTTTACCAACAACTTTACGCTGTTAGCTAAAATTGGCAAATGTAATGAGGGTAATGAATTTTCAAGAAGCAATTTTCACTATCACCTAATCCCTTTCCCTTGTGCTAGCTACCCCTCTAAATTTAAAACTCGTTCCACCGACCCTGGATTCTGAATTATGATTCATGTTGTCCGAGTGATATAAACGTGAAGATACTGAATCGGCTATACCAATAAACTGACCATCGTATAACGGAGAGCCGTGGTTCTGTTATTTCTGATACTGATACTGCGATACTGCGATTTTATTATCTTTCTCAATAATCATATGTACATTCATACTGAATTACAAGAGCATTATATTGTTATACGCAGGTACATAGGATATTGATTAGATAAAAGGAATAAAAAATAGCATAAATGCTAATCAAGTCTGATCCCTTAGCTAAACTAGTTTTATACAAGGAGTATCAGGTCTGTGATAACCCCTAGGTTATTTTGATAGAAACGAATGTCTGTACACGCACTCATGAAACTTGTAAAACTTGTAAAAGCTATGATGGAACAGATGCCTCCCCCCCCCCCCCCCCCCCCCCTCTCTCTCTCTCTCTCTCTCTCTCCCTCTTCCTTTCTTACTGGCAATATCGGCATGATATATTTTTTTTTAACTAATACCCGGAAAGGAAAGAAAATTCTATTGTGAGCGACTTGTTTGCGAGGATAGCACGTGTGAGCATGAAAAGTCGGTTTTACCGGCGCCGATAATGTTTAGTATTGACTCCTTCACTATATAAGCATGCTAAAAACGTCATTGCATGCAGTGCGCACGTGAATCTACGAAAAATGGAGTAGTTATACTAGAGACATTGAATGCAATTTTTTTGTGATAATACTTGATGTAAAAGTAACATCAAAATGCGCACTGACAAACACAGTTATAGTCATTAATATAATTCAACATCCTGCTGCAGTGCAGTCGTATAATGTACTTATGAATATCAAGCTGTAATACAGTCTGAACGTGCATGTATGCCTATGCCCATCCAATCTGAAATCCATTAATTGGTTGTCATGGTAACGTAAAAGGTTGCATGGAGGATCGACCATTGCTCTCCGTGTCCCTGAAGAGAAGTGAAAATTGGCGCAAACGAAAACAAGGGGATGATTAGATCAAGCAGCATTTTGCAAACAACATGAAAAAATACATTATTATGCTCTAGCCACACAAGGAGGTCAGTAGATAATTGCTTTACCGATTGGCAAGACATGACTTATCATGAGTATGGAAAAAGATTATAGATGATGAGCTCTATATTGTTAAATAATTGTAAGTAAGTAAGTGTAAAGTACTTTTATAATCTTACATGCAAATAAATACAAATGAAGTGAATGTACTCGATAAAAATGTGTATTGCTAACCGAGAAGGGGGTATAAAAGACATATTCATGATATATAAATTGATACATCTATAGAGAAACGATTGACGATTTGAGTAGAAAAAAGACGAGATCATGATTTTATTTAGTGGGAGTGGGAGGGAAAAGTACTTGCATGCTCAGCAGTGTGACACCCACACTTCTCTCTAACGATTTAGTTAACTGCAGAAATTTGGAGTTTGTTGTTATATATTATGATGATAAGGCGATATCTTTGAATCATTGTGAATTTCATGCGCTATTATGAATGGTAATAATACAAAGACAGCATGAACAGAAGGTCAGGTATACCCTTATCTATTACATTATTCATTATGGGATAAGTGCATATTTGGAATTCCATCTATGAAGTTTGTGCCTACATAAAATAAGCTAGCTCACCTACATTGCTACGATGCCCGTTCGCTCTCAAGATTGTTCTATATCGTGGTAACTGAACGTTCGTACGAGATGTAATTATGAATTATGTATGAAGGCAAATGTAGGAGATATTTATTATTTATGCCATTTTGTAGTATCAAAAGGAATTACATGTTGTGCATCATTTGCATGTTTTCCCCACCCCAGAAACAAATCCCCTCTGGGAGAAAGAGAGAGAATTCTAGATATTCACGCGAAAAGGAGGAATGATTAATTTATTAATGAGGTCCCCATCACTCCAGGTACGTTATTCATCTTGAATACGAAGCGGCAAAATCAATGAAGATCAGTATCTCCGGCAGTATACTCCAAACAGCGAATTTTTAGCAACGCCCTCGTTTTCCTGGGACTTATATCTCAGTCACACCGCCAAGCTGATCGCGACTCCAAAAACGACTTCAACCGACTGATCCTTGGCCTTTTCGCGTAATGTATACTGTTTTATTCGGTCTGTTGTCGGCAAAGGTTGTCGCTTTCGTTGGTGTGACTCGGGTTTGACAGCTGTAAGGAGTACTGTGTAACTATATCATCAACTGACTGGAATGATCGTGAAATTGGGCGTCATTTTAATCGATTTTGGAACGAAAAAAAGAGGAAAAGATGCTAGATAAAAATAACTTGAATGCAGATCACTCCATCTGAAAATTCCGCAACTAGATTTAGCGTTTTGAAAAATCGGCTCCTGATCTAGGGGCAGGTGAAAAATGTTTTAGGCCTCTCATTTAAGGAACTACAAGGAACATATTGTTGTAGTTCTACTTACTAAATATTCTTTGTCTGATTCTATTTGAAGCAAAGTGATTTGTCTCAGCCCATACATGCCACATGCTAGACGAATATTTCACAAAAACTTTTACTTTTAAAAGTCATTTGATATTTGAAAAACTTAAATAAACCTTGGCTTGGAGGGCGTATCCCAGTCAGTGATGACAATGACAATGACAATGACAATGATATTTTATTTCTTGAACGGCCCCTCATGGTGCATGGAAGAAATACAATCATATTCAAACAAGGTGTGTAAGGCAATTGTATTTGGCATAAACACGTTTGAAAAAAGAGAAGGAAAAAAATATAGGGAAAAGAAGAAGAGAAGAGAGAGCGAGATATATATATGTATATATATATATATATACCACTGTTCTTTCACTACAGAAATATTAAAAACTTGACATAGTGATTTTACAAAACCGCGAAAGATTCTTCAGTTGTTTGGTATTCTTTGTGTTTTAATAAACAACTTATACATTTTTGACCATTAGGTTGTTTTCTAAAATATGACTTGATAAAAACTTTCCGAGACATATCAAAAACAGGACATTTGAGCATATAATGAAATTCATCTCCTTGCTCCTGCGTGATCCGGCAACTTTCGCTTTTCCGGTCCCCAATTTGTGGGGGCTCGATGCGACGGATGTTCCTTGCCCTAAATCTGTCTCTTCATGATTTGTAATTTGTATACTGGTTTAGATTTATTTCTAGTATTTCAATTTACTGAATGGCAATTAGCAACAACACAATGAACCCATAGCTATTTCCATGCAGCGATAAAAACTTATTGGCCTCATTTCTATTTAAATCAAGTTTTTGGACATTTTCCTCTTTATAATTCAAGTATACATAGTATAAGCTGTTCATTTGTATGTTTGGGGATATTTCAAAGAATGGCGTTGAAATGCACTCTGATTTGCCCCAATTCTTCCCTCGCTTCATTAGGTTGGCTTCAAAATATAAGGTTTTCTGAGAACTGATCCGTAATTTATGAGGTTTTAAGAGCCTATCGATTATAATTTAGCTTGAAATACTCTATGAATAGTGACTGAAAAGTCTGTTACTTTTTTATGGTTGAATATTTGCCAGCTAGGGGGTAATTGGCCCTTTACCCCCTTCCATCCCCTCCCCCCCCCCCCCCCTTTTCAAATACGCCAGTGCTATCACCTTATCTCTAAAGTAGTAGTAGCCCGATCTGTTACACGCCGACCATGCTGTGCTCTATTACCTCTTCATATCAGCTCATTATCGGACATCATATCTCGGAGATATAAGAGGTGTGTGTACACGTTGTTTTCCCTTTTAGTGTGATCACACTATTTCCCTGTCACGACCATAATACACACGTCAATTCCCTAGCCATTTGCTGTGCATAGCTCCCAGAAGCGTCTTCATCAATGATAGATACGTTGTAAGCTCTCACCTGCATCTACCCTGCAGGCCACAGCCCAGCTTGCTCGGCCTTTATGAAAGTTTCATAGCATGCACTGGAAAATAAAAACACGCATAAAATCTTCTTCACTTTCGTAACGTGACCTGCATTTAACTCTACCCTTCCTGCAGAGCGATCGCCAGATGCTGCTCGCTCGTATAAGAACGGAAGGATTTACTAAGGAAATACAAAATGGAGTCGTTTTTGTCTCATTAATTATCTTTTTTCAGCTATTCTTGGCTGACCAAATAAATATTTTGACAACAGATGTTTTTTATTATGCTTTTTATATCATACACATCCAACATGCCAAAGATGTGCTGTAGACCTACTGATTAACCCTTTTTTCAGTGTGTTTTCATTTGTGCCCACTATATAGCCTTTTTGTGCTTCTCCACCCACCATTTTTTTCAATGTATTTTCATATATTTGCTTATTAACATCGGTAGGTAAGGTATCAAGATATTGATTTTAGGTAACAGGTATGTACCACAGCCGTATAGTCGACTCATCCCCCCCCCCCCCCCCCCCCGTTTGCAAGTTAAAAAATAAAAAGCTCTTTATTCCGACTGGACCAAGCCACAATTAAGCCATCAGAGGAACAACTACAAAATCCGACTTTCAACAAATAAGTGAGCCTCTTCTGTATAATATTACATTCTTGACAACCCCTGAAGTCATAAACTATTCATTAAAAACTGTTATACTATACATGTATGGCTAATATTTAGATAGATATGTTGCGTTGTATAATGATGGCCTGGTTCGAGATAAACTTATATGTAATGAACTTCAGATCGTGTTTCCACTCTTTGGTTTCAAAGAAGGGGAGGGCGGGCCGGAAATCACCGGATATCACCGGAAATCCGGCCCGCCCCCCCCCCCCCCCCTTTGAAACCAAAGGGTTTATTGTGCTCCCTTTTTGTAAATTCCTCCTTTTAAACCTGCATGATGACTTTCATTTTTTGGGGGGCTTGTCGGATAAATTTGGAGTAGATTTGCGCCCCTCCCCTTCCCTTTTTCTATCTGGATATACCATTTGTATAAATCAGTGACTATCACAACTGAAATTGCTGGAAAATTGCTTAAGCATTTCAAAAGTTTATCATGTTAATTTTTTTGTATTGTATTATATTGTATTGTATTTATTCTCCGTCAATCAAAACAACAAGTGATAATACATTCATAATCATGAAAGCAAATTGATTAAAAAGAAGACGGAGGGATGGCCCTACTCAGCGTTGTTGCCATAACTACGCTGTTTTACAGAGGGGTCCCTATAGACATAGAAAACATGTAAATATATAGGTTTTCCCGGTCAATTTCGTAAGATCGTCAGTCAATTTCATTTTGCGTGCATTCAATTTCAAGGATTTAGGTCGCGCACAGCCGATTTGTAATTCAAATTCATTTTCATATCATTCGAATTTGTATTTATGTCATTTGAATCTAAGTTTTTGTCAATCAAATTCGCACTAAATGCACCTAGTTCGCAAAACGTTCATTCAATTTAGCAAAGAATGGCAAGGGAATTGCGCAATACTGTTATTCCAGCATAATCAATAACATTCTTTTATTTTTCTTCTGATTTATTATTTTTATTTTATTTTCTTCTGATTTATCATCATTTTGAAATTTAGTTCTAGGAATTTTTGTTCTTCATTTCTAACGTTTATAGTGCCTGCAGAATTGCAGATTTTCTTGATTGATTTTTTTTTTTTTTCATAATCTTGTTTTTTCATTTATTTTCTTGATTGATTTTTATTCTTTTTCATAATCTTTTTTTTTTCATTTATTTTCTTGATTGATTTTTATTCTTTTTCATAATCTTTTTTTTTTTCATGTCTAACTATATATATATATATATAGTGAGTGTGTCACTGTGTTGGCTGTCAATGTATACTCTGAAAAATGTTATTCATAACGTACATGTAGTTATCATGAATTATGTTATATATATAATGTTTCCTTTGTATAGTAGGCCTATGTCATTTTGGGCAATGTATCTCTTTATTTTAAACATTACGACTTGAATAGATGAGCAAAAACACACAAACGCCAAATACATGCTAAATTGAATGAACTCATTACGAATTCGAATGCCCACGTGCGAATTTGAATGCTCGAAAAGACGCTTCCAAGCGAGGTAGCGAATTTGAATGCTCTCCACGCATATTTGAATTTGAATGATGTAAACGCTAAATGTCTTGACCGAAGTGCGAATTTGAATGACCTCAAAATGAATTTGAATGATAAATTTCATGGCACAGATCTTTTTCGCGAATTTGAATGACTCCCTTATCAAATTGAATGACAAATCTGCGAAATTGACCGGGAAAACCTATATATTGACAAAAAAGTTAACAATTTACAGTAATTAAAGAAAAGAATTGGAGTAAAAACAGGAAAAACAGAGAAAATATTTACAATATATACAAGAGAGAAAGCTTAAAATATATCGTACATTTAAATAAGATACCTGAGCAGCTACAAAAAGTCTGGAATAATATTTGTTAAATCCTTTCTGAATGTGTTTACACTTTGTAATAATTTAGTAGTATGTGGAAGAGCATTATATTGGATTGAGCCTCTATATTGAGTAGTTCGTCGGTAGTATTCAGTTCTAGGCTTAGGGAGAGCAAAGTTACCATAATAGTACCATAATAATAAAGTTACCATAATAGTTACCATAATAGTAGATACAACACTCCACAATTTCATGCTATGCAAGCATGGGTAGATAAATCTTCCCATGGCTAGTTTACTATCGTGGGCATTTTCCTGGTTTTCCCATTCAATTCACTGCCACGCCATGTACTCTACTATTAAATTATTTTTTTATCGTTTAAAGGGGAGATCGGGGGGACCGATGTGTTGGCTCAGTCAGTAGAGCGTCCGCCTCACTATCGGGAGGTCGTGGGTTCGAACCTCGGCCGCGTCATACCAAAAGACGTTAAAAGATGGGAGTTGCTGCTACCTTGTTTGGCGTTCAACAATTGAAAGGATAGAGCAACGTCGATCTGGCGCTGCACAGTGGCTGCCGGGCCCACGATCAATTGGGCAAAAAGAATTTTCATTTCGGTTAATAAAATTTGGAATGGACTATAATTGGATTATTATTATTATTACCAAAGTATTGATATAATCTGGGGCGGATCCAGGATTTTGTAAAATGGAGGGGCATAGTTCCGAAAACATATCTGATAAGCAAATAAAACAGTTTTCGTCTTTTTCGGTGATAATTTATTTCAAAAAATCTCTGACCAAAAACAGTTATCATTTTTTAATGTGCCTTTCGGGTGGAAATTTTGAAAAGGTTTCATTTCGGGGGAGGGTGCCATTTCCATTGGGATTCAGAAGGGGGCAAGGTGCGGATGTGCCCATCCCTCCCAAAAAATGTTTTTTTAAATACTTAAAAATCTGCCAGTTATTTTACTTCTATATAGGAGAGTAGATGTACTTATAACTGAAAAGAAACTATATAACAGTCGTTCAAAATAATAGTGAGAATGGCACAAATACTCTGTAAAGACAATTAGTGTAAATTGACTGCAGTAGAGATGACAAGACCAGGAATGTCCAAGTGTGATTCATATTGTGTTTCAAACACATATTGACAATCCCGTTACGTATCTTGCGAGTCCTCTATCATTTGCACAGTACAAAAAATAAAATTTGACAAAAAAAATATTTTTTCTTAGTTGTTGATGAATATTCACTCTCCGTCAGTAAATATAACCACTGGCGAGTTCGTTTCATACAGGTTTTGTGTAAAACATTATGTGCAGTGATTATATCTCGGGTGCATGTATGATTTTTAAATATTAACATATTTTCTTCGATAATATGACAATTCCTGATTATTTTTTTTTAGTAGAGGGCAAATATAAGAGAGGGCCTCGCAAGATACGTCACGGAGTTGCCAACTTGTGTATGATTGACTATACAACTTAAAAAATCATGAACTCCTTATTTCTTATCGGATTTCCCTCAAATTTCCATTGGTCTGTTCCTTTAATGTTTTGCTTCTATTAAAACCAACTTGATTATATAGGGTGGACTTCCCTTTGAAGTGTTATTCCAAGACAATTTATACAACTGCTCTTACAAAAAGGTGATTATAAAATATGATAATTTTATTCTTTCTATTAAATATTGCTCCCAACTGTTTGGTACGTCAAGATGAATATCGTACAGTCTTGGGATTGTTACGTAATCTATGACGTATGCTCCTGACATGCTTAGATTGGGCTTTTTCTTTTGTCTTCGAATAGAGATATCTTTAAACCGAACGCATCTCAAAATGTGTGGGGATAATTTCTTTTTAAAACAGGGCGTGTTCCTATTTTTTCAAACATATAATTCGGCATTCATTTCAAGTAAAATGATTCTTTTTCCAATACAGGGCAATGTATAGAGTTCAGATGTCTCGGCGTGAAATCAGAGAGATTAGATATTGGTTTTGCTTACATATAAATTATGGTCAACATGTCACCGCTCCAATGCAACTGAATTAATTTCATCACGTATTACAGTTAAAACTGTCTTTTCCTTTTTCATAATATTGTTAATATTTTAAAAGTAAAGTAAAGAAATTGTAAATATAATTGAATCAAATAGAAAATTTGACAACTCTGAGACAGTCTCCCTTTGTTGCCTGGTCAGCCAGATTGAATTTTTTTTAGAAAAATAAGTAGGTTGTATTTCTTCATGCATGCTATCTTACTCGGAGACAAAGATATCTGAAAACGATTGGACTCTAGGTTAAAGAAAAAAGTAAAAGACATTCTTAACTTCAATGATACAGCACTTCGCTACCGGTACCCATTTCATTTTGGTCTAACAAACAGAAAGATTGTCAGTCTATATAGACACAGTGCATAACAGTTTTGCAGTAGTGTCTATACATGCTATAGATATAACCAGATACCTGTAGTTTGGATGAAGGACAGATTCAAATACATAATTAATGGATAATATGTATATGGGCATATTGCTCCACTCTAGAAATTGTTTTTCTTTCAAACAAAGGCGGTCGACTCGGCAATACCTGTGATGGTTTTTCATGGGTGAAAGTGCACGTTGTTGATTGTGTCCGATATAGTTCGCAATACATTCAGTTTGCCATCATTAACATGCATTGATATTTGCTATCAAATATAATCTCTATAGTATATACTAATTGCATTACTCTAAACTGACAGCGTTCCCCGGTTGATCAACACTTACTTAATGGCCAAATACATAAAACATGCTGTGGAAAATACCACCAGGCCTTTGTTACGTTAAAGCATTCAGTCCATTATCTTGATTTTCAAAGGGTTGTTGATCGTGATATTTATAAATTATAGCTGAGTTATTCTTTCTATATTATTTTGTTTTCTCTTCTATTTTTTTTAAGATCAATTTTAAGATCAATGATACTTAAAATTCGAACATTACATATTGGTTATAAAAAAAACACGATTTATAGAGACGTCAACATTATTTCATTCGTGTAGAACTCAGCTATATTTATCTTTTCGTTATAAGGACGGGTTGGTAGGGATAAGAATTATTTACTAATTTGCTAATTCACTGTGACACTGAGATTTATTATACATTATCGTCAACTTAGTATTATATAACAAACCGAGGCCTATGGGAATGTAGTGAGAAACAGACAAATCTTTCTGACAGCCACATATATTTCTACCATTAAACCTGGAATGGTTTTTATACTGCTGATATACAGATTATGAAAATGAATGCTTTTTAATCACTATTTCAAAATGAAAATAAGTAACACTTACACGTTCACATGCATCTATTTGGCTGATTTCATGACCAAAACACGAGTGGAGTAGTACTAAGCATATACTTTCCTTTCAGCGATAAACGATTCCCAAGATCAACCACATCAGAATAAAGCCAATGATTGAGCGAATTAAGGTGCCTTCCATACTCCATGCTGTGTCACTTAAAATACAACCACCACCGAGGGTAGTAGTTCAACGGTGGTTACAGTGAGTTTCTTACCATCCTATGCTGTCTCGCAGCTTCGTGTACTCGTCGAATAAACCTCTGAAACCAACGCAAAAGGGCAAATGCTGGAGATACACATTACCTTACACAAACGTTTCAACCTGTTGAAATGTGGATATCATTGGAACAGAAGGCAAATCTCCGAAAGAAGGTTGACGGTAAAATCTATGCGGTGTGTGTGCGAAAGGTGGGTGAAAATCAGCGGTAGATATAAATGTAGAGCGCTCGTACCCGGCACCCACTGCTGGGCGCACAGCACGAAAATCTATTCATAGTAGTCATTTGGCCTGCCAGTGCTATTTAATCACTGGCTGTGTGCGGGGACAACGCACGCTGCCTAGTGGCTTCTCTTTATTTTCCTCCCAAGCATTGCGAAGCTCGAGAGAATTGGTAATTCGTTCTCTTTGTTGAAATCCAATTACCTAATGAGATTGTGCTTATAAATGTCGCTTGTGCCTTGTGCTATCACGGATGACGATCGGTATAAGAGAAAAAAGAAATGAGAAAATGAAACACATCATAAGGGTAATCCGAGGACAAACGACAAGGGCTTGTTTTGTAATAGTAGCGCTTCTCTATTGGAGTCAGAGTTGAAGATCTCGAAAAGTTCACATTACTCAGTTATCAAAGCATTACAATATGGCCAACTTTCTATTGTTCTTGGACAAAATGTCTAAAAAATTATTTTCAATAAATTGGGACCGAATCGCTTTTCTTTAAAGGATTCGGAAGGCACCTTAAATGTATCAACAATCTATAAATAACGCTGCCGCTGAGCCAAGGCAGGCCTGTAACTCGGGGGAGGGGGCGGTAAGAGGGGTGCGGTGAGAGGGCCCCCCCCCCTTCCTGTTAGTGCCCCCCCCCCCCCCAAAAAAAAAAAAAAACAAAACAAAACAAAACAAAACAAAAAAACAAACAAACAAACAAAAACAAAACTGGGAGGGGGACACCCCTCCCTTCGCGTTTCGCTCCGTCAATAAGGTCTTCCCTATTTAATATCTGCACCAGTAAATTCCTAGTTAAAAAGGACCGTAAAGACGTAATATAAATTCAAAACATTCGTACCTTTGAGTTTGCACAATTGTACTTGATAAAAATGCCTTTTCATTGACCATCTTGATACAAAATCTTTTGTTCCACGACATAACCTTTTTATATTTATATGTTTTATTGAATCAACAGTCATAACTTAACAGTGTTGACCCATTTTGAGTTTTGGAGGAAGAGAAAGCTCCTTCTTTTTGTCCTAAGGTATTCGATGACTGAAATCCAGGTGATAAAAACCGCCAACGTAAATTTTTGTTTCTTGTAGCTGTATATTTGTCCCCGAAAAGATAATGCTGCATAAACTGTTCCGAAGGGAATTGATAATTCATAGAAAGTTTGCGTGGAACGAAGCAAAAAATTCATTGAAATAAATTCATTCCGTTATTTTTCGGTTTCTACTCAGACCAACTTTATTCAAAAAAGTTGGGTAAAAAGGGAACATGCATATTTCTTGGGTAAGATTTTAACCAATATTGGGCAAATCTTACCAGATTTTCTTTTTTCCTTACATATTATCCAATATTGGACTACCTTTTACCCAACAAATATGGATGATCCCTTTTCACCCATTATTGAGTGAATATTTACAGAACATAGTTTAGAGTGAATAAAAGGATTAATTCTACTATAGGCCTATCACAATCGTCATCGTTCTATTTGCAAAATAATAGCTAACATATCTGGGCCCCGTTTCATAAAAATTGTTATTGATAACAAGTTACTATAATTGTTATAAGCTACTGAAATCCTTGAATATGATTCAAGGATTAAGTTTTTCGAAACTGGGTCCAGGACCTCGTCTAATAAAGAATTACGATTGATCCTATCTGATCGCAATATCCTCAATAATTGATTGCAAAGTTACAATGGCTTATTATATCAATCTCGATATTATACAGTCTCGATATTGGACCAAAATATTTTGTCAGATTACTTTGATGTTATCTGATAAATAGGTATAATACAGAAGTTAGATGCTGTTTTTAATTCTCTCTCCTTCAGTAGAGTATCAAACGAAATCATATGATGAGACGGCCGGATGACTGAGATCCCCTATAAAGTGCGTCCCTCATAATAGTTAACAGTTGGAAAAATTCTCCCCAAATAAAAATTTCTGAATATTTTCAATAAAATTAATTCTTGTAGATAGCTTAGGATCCCTCCTATGCAATAACACAAAAAAGCTGTATAGTTAATAGGCTCCCCAATAAAATATTCACAAAATCTTTTTAGGAATAGTTCATACCTGTGGTTAGCTTAGGGTCTCTTCTATCAAATGACACCAAAATATATCATAATATTTTACGCTTGAGTGAGCAGAAGCCACATTTGTGAGATGGTGCAAAGTCAAATATTTGTTTGGTTGGGGGTTTTTTTTGGCTGGTATCAGCCAAGTTGAGAGTCATAAAAAGACTTAGAAATTTTATATTCTGATCATTAAAAGATGATTTATGAAATAGCAGACTTTGTTCAATGTATGTACTGATATATCCTATCACAACTTTATGGTTGAGTGAGCAAGCCAGATGAAATTAAAAGACTCACCAAAAGTAACATTTTGAAACACTGGGCAAAGTAGTTAATTGCTCACTCAAACATATGATGTTGATGGAATGTGTAAGCATATACAGAGAACACAGCCTGTTATTTCATAAAATTGTCTTTTATTATCAGAATATGAAATTTCTAAGCCTTTACATGACTCTCAGCTATAGGTTGAGACCAGCCAGAGCCAATATCATTCTTGTCAAGACTGGATTTTGCATCCTTTCACAAAATTGGCATTTGCTCACTTAAGCGTGTCATTTGATAGAAGAGACCCTAAGCTATCCATAGGTATGAAAAGTTCCTAAACATAATTTTGAAACATTTATTTGGGGAGAATTTTTCCAACTGTTAGCTTTTTTCTGGGACGCACTGTAGTGTCTCGAACTATGTTTCCATTAGTTCGTTGTAACAACTTACTCTCGTGTGTACCATAATGTGATCAGCACCTGATTTTACATCGAGGTTCATCCACTTGACTCTCATTCAAAGGGTTGAGGATTCGAATCCCAGCCGAGCACTAACATCCTTTGGCAAGAAATCCACGTTTGCCACTTTCCACCCAAGTGTAAATGGGTACCCGATAGAGCTATTTGGCCCCAAGCTGTGACCTGACGTAATAATGTTGGAGCGACACGAGCGTCATGACATGACGGACATGACGTACCGCTATACAAGAAGCCAGTAGTAGTAGTAGTAGTAGTAGTAGTAGTAGTAGTAGTAGTAGTAGTAGTAAATAATAGTTCCTCTATTTTGGAAGAAATATTGGAAAAGCCACCAAATCTGACGAAATACACGCCGAGATATGCTTCACCATGGTGATTGTGAAGTTATTTGTCCACTAATGCGTGCTATATAGTTAGAGGTGAGGTAATCAATATGACTCAGCCTTTTATTTTCAGTTCAATTCATGTAAACGGATTCCATAATATAATCCAAAGCCGCTGACTTTTTGTTTTTGCAATTTCTGTCAAATTTTACAAGTGAAATTAAGTTATAAAACTATCATAAATTTGTCGGTTTCCGAAAGATAAACAAGATAACTATATAATTATTTCCCTATTATTTTTTTTTCTTGTGACATTTAGAATTACTTTATGGCTTTGTGAGATTTATAGTAATACCGTATAATCTATACCACAGCTGAAACATCAGAGGGTTGTTATTCTTTGTATAATGTGGAAAAAAACTTGCTGAATAATAGAAAGAAAAGAGGGTCGAGGAAATGCATGGATCGAGTTTTGATATTAAAAATGTCAAAGAAGAATATGTATGAGGTAAGGGTGGGCCCTGATACATAAGAATTTTACATCTCAAAGTTGGTTTTCCCTTTCTATTGAAACTGCAGTTGAAATCTAGTAAAACAAAAAGATCATATACTACCCGGGTTTCAAACAAGAGGGAAAATATACGTTCCCTACCATAAAGATTAAAGTTGCAATAAATATTTATGAGTCATTAATATGGGAATACGTCTGGTGATTGCAGCTCAGGCATATTATGTGTAGGATCGGCATAGAAATATATTGCAATGTGAGATGTAAGCACAAAGGTAATCCCGCTTTTCCATTTGCAGTAAAACGATATGCTAATGTAACCTCCGAAAAAACGGTGCTGCGATCATTAGCATAACGCATTGACGTCTTCAAATGCATAGAGAGTGCGAAAATAGGTGTCGATTCACCTATCTTCCCTTCGCCTCGAGGGACGTTCTTTATCAAACAAGTTGACTTGACTTGAGATACGATGTAGGGTATAGGAGTATCCTTGTTTAATTGTATTCATGCTTTGTATTCTTTATTTTCTTCCTTTGTTAAAAATGTTTTGTGACCCTGCAGGTATTCAGTTTATCATCCTTAAACCCTCCCTCTTCCCTTCCATCATAATTATTATAAATAAATTCGTAATTTCCGAGTGCCCTTCTGTTACCTACTCTCGACCACCCAGCCCTAACACCTCTCCCATCCATCATAAGTATTTTCCCTCTTCCAGAGGCGTTGCGAAACCATTTTGAAAAGGGGGAAGTCGGACAGAATTTTTCGTCAATTAAGATAGCCACAAAGAGGAGGCCCTCACCAGTAGCGGATCCAGGCAGGGGCGCCAACGGCGCGCGCCCCCTTTAATTTTTTTGTTTTGTGATTTTAACCGTGGAAGGGAGGATACCCCCTCCCACGCCCTCCGCTCCCTCGCCGCTGGCGCCACCACCCCCCCCCCCCCCCCCCCCCATTTCAAATTCCTGGATCCGCCACTGCTCACAGTCATATTTAAATTTGCAGACTTGGCCTTTTCCAGCAAGCAAAAAGGGAGACATTTCATAATGCTATTAGATTTTTCGTCAAGGCTTGAAAGAATGCTAAATTTGCAAACAGAAAGCTTGATTGGGTGCCTCACATCACCTCCCCCATCCGCCTCCCCCTTTCCCTTTCTTTGGAACTGGACCCGCCAGTTGCTTCATTTTTTAAAATAAAGATACAATTTATGATATATCACGGATCACAGTGTCAGCATTTTGTTTACGAAGTATATACACGTTTTCATAAAATTATAGAAGCAGACTGACCATGAACGAAAAATAGATAAACAGATGCAAATGCAAAATACGAAAGGCCTTATAGCAAACATGATTATGTGTTGGGTGTAGCTAAATATATAAAAAGTACAACCAAATACAAACAAAGACAAGAGAGAGAGAGAGACAAAAGAGGGAAAGAAAAGATAGACAATAATAGTGCAATTCAATCAACGCATCAATTTCTTTTCAGGCATAACCAAATATGATTAGGTTAAGTGTACACCTAAAACTATATCTGCGTGATGTACAGAAACGTCTGGAGCATGCAAGGTCGTTTCGGCAACAAAAGAAAATACAATAGAAAGGGTGTATTAAGCTATCTGGCAGTACTTTTCTTTGTGCAGTTGAGGGTGAAGGGTTCAAGTATTCGTGCATATATAAGTTTACACTAGGGTAGAAGTGTATGCATTGGTGTTATCCTGGGTGTACAAAACGGTCGTTAATAACTCAAAAGCGAAAACTCGTATTAGGCTGAGGTTTGCACATTATGAAGTTAAAGGTGTGTAGGCTATTTGGAGGAAGTTTTAAGACATTTCTTTGAATACTCTTCTTAAAACAGTGCTTTGATATTTGATTAGATTTTCACTTTTTGACAGATCAAGGCCATAAAATATGTTTGCACAATCATGATATACCTGTACCTGATTCAGAACTCGTTAATACCATTGTGCATTGCAGCTGAAATTCCAGAGCACCTCCTTTGAACCCAGAGTCATGAATCATTAATGACACTGGAGAGCAAAAGGTTGTCAGAAATGACAAATAAACTTCACAATGGAATTGTAGTATTTAAATTAATTGCTGATACACACAGATTTATGGTTTTCATTTTCTTTAAACAGCGTTAAGCTAAATGCTTAAATCAATAATGTATTATAAAAAGATTATTTTTTTAAATATATCATAAAACTTACTCCGAACAAATCTGACATCCTTCCATTTATAATGAGCAAACTTCAGGCTGGTGCGAGTTTTAAGTTTTGCGTTATTAAACTCGAAAGTGTCAATTTGTGACACCTATAGTACCTCCATTACAAAAGGCGAAATACCATACTAAAATAAATGTTTGATCATGTAAATGCTTCTCCCAATATCGCTTGGAAACCTACTTCGTATGCATTATTAGAGCACCTTTTAAAAAATCATTCTCTTCCATTAGCCAACTCATAATGCATTTTCATATATTTCATGAAAGCGAAAACATGCGCAATAGCTTGACGTTTCCATGGCAACCGTATTAATGATGGGTGGACTTGATAGAGCGCTAAAGGCCGTGGTTTGTGAATAATTAGTATCACACAATGTACATGGGAGCTCACCCTCTAAATCAGATTAGTTTATCGTCCACGTGACATGTAAATGATAATGGATGACGTATTCAGAAGATCATGACTTCATACGTTATTATTTCAGACAACACCTGGGGAGCGTTTCATCAAGCGTTTTCTCCCTGATTTTACCGACAACTGTAATAAGCTACTGAAATCCTTGCATCTGATTGGCTGAGAGCAAATTTGTCAGTAAAAATCACTGACAAAACGCTTGATGAAACGCTCCCCTGGGCTCTGTTTCATAACACTTGTGTATAATAATTGTTATAAGCTACTGAAACCCTAGAAGCTGATTGGCTGAGAGTCATAGAAATGGGGCAGTTGTTATTGATAACAAGATTCATGAGACAGGGCCCACGCTTATTCTATTTTTGATACTCACTGTTTACGTCATATCTTCTGCTCTTGAAACTTCCCCAAACTGCCGCTAATGTTTTTCGTTATCTTCGATCTATATACTTAATATTTTCTTCACAGGATCTTGGATGTATTGTATGTTCTAGAAAATTGAACGGGAGGGGATCGCACAAAGTTTGGTGATATGCTGAGCTAAAATTTCCCACTCATCCCCACCCCAACCCTCAAAATTAATAAATGAAATGAGTGAGGAGGCGATCAACGTGTCGCACATTCTGTAGAATATTATGTTTATTAAAGAAAGTATTAACGGGTCGTTGATTAAGTTTGATGTACACGTTTCGATGATAAAATGAAGTTGTTTGCTCAACTCTGCGATCTGTAATATGTAACGAAAGTAGCATATATATCGATAAGAATATGTTTATAACTATCATGGGGTGGAATTAGTCCTACTATCAATGATATAGTCCAACCCAATTTCTTGGGTATGTTTTATATACCATCTCTCCCTCCACCACCCCCCCCCCCCCCCCTTTCTCTCCCTCTCTCTGTCCACCCGTCTTCGCGATTTCTTTCTTCCGACGCCTCTCCATTTATGTACGTGTATCCCTCTCTACCTTTCTTTCCTTCATCTATCTCCTCATTTCTCTCTCTCTCTCTCTCTCACTATATATATCAACTTTTTTCTCATGTTCGGCGTTCCAACAGCCCTTTTCCATGCCCCACCCCCTCTCTCTCTCGTCCATCTTTATCATTTACCCTTCCTTCTTGCTCTCTCTCTCTACATCTATGTACTTCTACCCCCGCCCTTTCTGTTTCTCTCTCTCTCCGTCGCTCCATCTTCTAATACCCCATTGACTTCTTCGGTATCTCTATCTCTCTCTGCACATTACTCCATAACCCCCCCCCCCCCCTCTCTCTCCATCCCCATTGACTTCTCCCTGTATCTCTCACTCTATCTCTCTCTGCACATTACTCCATAACGCCCCCCCCCCCCTCTCCATCCCCATCTTCTAAATTCCCCATTGACTTCTCTCTCTATCTCTCTCTATCTCTCTCTCTCTCTCTGCACACTACTGCATAACCCCCCCCCCCCTCCCCATCTTCTGACTTCCCTATGTATCTCTCTCTCTCTGCACACTACTGCATAACCCCCCCCCCCTCTCTCTCTCTCTCCATCCCCATCTTCTAATTCCCCATTGACTTCTCTCTGTATCTCTCACTCTAGCTCTCTCTCTCTCTCTACACACTACTGCATACCCCCCCCCCCCCCTCTCTCCATCCCCATCTTCTAATTCCCCATTGACTTCTCTCCGTATCTCTCTCTCTCTCTCTGCACATTACTCCATAACCCTCCCCCCGCCCCCCTCCATCCCCATTGACCTCTCTGTATCTCTCACTCTATCTCTCTGCACACTACTGCATATCCCCCCCCCCTCTCTCTCTCTCTCTCCATCCCCTTCTAATTCCCCCATTGACTTCTCTCTGTATCTCTCACTCTATCTCTTTCTGCACATTACTCCATAACCCCCCCCCCCCCCCCCCCCTCTCTCTCTCCATCCCCATCTTCTAATTCCCCATTGACTTCTCTCTGTATCTCTCACTCTATCTCTCTCTGCACATTACTCCATACCCCCCCCCCCCCCTCTCTCTCTCTCTTCTCTTTCTTCTCTTTCTTGCTCTCTCCATTTCTTCTCTCCATCCCCTCACTCTTGCCAGCTATAAAGAAACGGGCGTCATGTTCTGTTTAATGTACCTATAGTCTGACAACTCTCGATTTCTTTGCACAGGTCTATGGAATATGATTTTTCTTTTTCTTTCTCCCCATTGACTTCTCTCTGTATCTCTCTGTATAATTTTAAAAACAACTGAAAATACATGTACATGTAAATGACAAAACACATATGAAAACAAATTGAAAGATGTGAAGAAAGTACGTTCTCATGTTTACTGCCCATCTGAAAGTTCCAACCACACATTAAAAAGAAGTGATTGAATCTCAGAGAAATAATACTTGATCATAGAGATTGCATTTCATATTGGAGTGCCCAAGTGAAGTGTATGTGAAGCTGACATTTAACAATTATATTTTTCCTGAAACTTAAAGGCTTCCAATTCCGATTTCACATTTACAACATTTTAATCCTCTCCCATCTTGTCAACATTGAGAGTGCGTTAAATCTCAGCTGCAAAAATACATAGCAAATTCATGTTCATGCTTGGCAAAACCTTTGTTTTACTTTGGCCTTTATAACTGAAAATTTTCATTTTTGTACAAACACTTCAGAATGTAAATGTGTGCGTACCACAGTCGTCAGTTTTCAAGTATAGCCAGAAGGACTTTTGGACATAAATCATGATTTTGTGTTTAGTGTTTTATTGTTTGGTTTGCCTTGAATGAGAGATCATATTTATAATCAAGAAAAAAAATCATTTTCTATGACGTGTCAAAAACATGGAATAACGATATGAAAAATCTACACAAATATTGAGATCGGTTAATATTTGCAAACCAATTGTGTTTAGCTTGGATGGAATCCTTTGACAAAAGAAATATTCATTTGTTTTGTTCACAAATTATCTCTTTCTGTCATAATACGTGTACATATACACGAAATGGAAAGCATTCCAACATTATAACACTTCAGTCACATCAATGACCAAACCCTTCTTTTTCCCCCAGATTTATTTCTGTTATGACTAAAAACATTATAGCCAAAACACTGCATAAATCCTCTACCACCAATGTTATTACTAAGAATTCTTATTCACGATTTACTCCACCTAAACACAAAAAACACCAAGGGGGTGTTTTATAAAGCTGTTTGGCTTGTCATATTTAAGTCATTCGTAAAGTCATGCGTAACTTTACGAATGACTTAAATATGACAAGCCAAATGGGATGCTCAATCATTTTTAACTGCATCAACTAAAGTTGAACTGTGCAGATGTAGATTAACATTCTTATTATGACAAAAAAAATTAATGCAAAGTATATTTTTTGCAATAATTTAACTGAGGTTATTGGGAATACTGTCACACTTTGTTAAAACACCAGGAAAAACTTTGGGCATCCTATCTGGCACTTCATATTCAAGTCGTTCGTAAAGTCATGCGTAACTTTACAGACAGCTTTATGAAACACCCCCCAGCTAAGTCAAAGAGGTAGGGGGCAACCTCGGTGTAGTGGTACACCTCCACATCCCACTCAGTTATAATCGGGAGGAGAGACCCGAGTCCTCCCTGTCACAAGTGAAAAAGGGAAGTCAGACAAATTTTATACCTTGGGCATGATATTAACATGCATGAAATTAAAAAAAAACAGACATTGATTAAACAGCAAATATTCATTTCAAAACCATAAAATGTTTCATATCTACTTTCTCTTGTCAATCCTAGACAAGACCTTCCTGGGTCTTTTTCATTCCACTTGTATCTATATAATTTAATATACTTTAAGTCCATTATGTACCATATTGCTTTGGTTATGCATGGACCTTTAATATAAATACATGTAATACCACAGCAAAGTACATACACAATGCAAAAGAAGAGAACTGTTTAATATGTACTGTAATCAATGTCTCAAAAAGAATTCCCTGTGTTTAAGTGTAATGGAATACAACTTTGAAACATGTATGCATATAAACACAATCAAATTCAATACTCCAAATTTTCTACCATTTTGTTGTGAATTTTTTTTTTTAAAGATTCACTTACACTTCCGACATTTTAAGTTCGTATTTAATAGATTTTACTACATAAAAGGTATTGGAATCTAATACACGACTGTCCAAAATGCACCTCATGATCATCCCTAATTGTAATATCATGCACATAAAAAAATATCACATTAAATGACGAATGCCGATTTTTTTCATTCTCCTTTTCCCACAAATTAAAATGACATTGCCTTTCTATTTTTGCTCCTACATCTATCAGAACGGAAGTTTACTTTTCATTGTAAAAAGGAAAGAATTCATATATTTTAAATGTAGTCTGAAATTTAAAAAAAAATAAACGAACAATTATGTTTTGTAACATGTTTTGCAAACAAATAATACAGGTACATGTACATCATTTTACAATATGTCATCACTTGTCACACCACATAGGCAAAACATAAATCGGTCAAAGCTATCAGTAGAAGAATGGGCCTAGTCTATATCCTGAATTTTTCATTTCAATGCATTTTGATGGCAAAGGTATGTACAGCCCTGGAAAGACTATTACACCAAGCTTCTGAAATGAGGGTACTATAATATGCATACAAAATTATAAAATGATTTGTCTTTGTAATTAATTGAATGAATACCAAATTCCAGCAATTATACCTTGCTTTTATGATATTTTATTTCCTTCTTACCACAAAAATAACGGTAACCATTCTTGGTCTAATAATTTTTTCCATGGCTGTATGTTTGCAATTTCCTTAAAAATCTGCCACTTTTCCTGAAGCATCTGGAAAGACAGTATATAGGACCAAGTCCAACCTGACATGGTGATTTTTGTGCTTTTACTGAATGGGATAGTACTACAGGAACCAGGCACAACTGTATCTACCTTCCCTTCTTCTTTTTAATAAATTAGAGGAACAAGCAAATGTGATTGTGATGCCTGTATT
Organism: Heliocidaris erythrogramma; assembly: GCA_025617745.1. Lineage (NCBI taxonomy): Eukaryota > Metazoa > Echinodermata > Echinoidea > Camarodonta > Echinometridae > Heliocidaris > Heliocidaris erythrogramma. Next base: position 24,222,881 of record CM046865.1, on the reverse strand, counting down.
TGTTTCCTTCTTTACATGGATGTAAGCAATTGATTCATGTATTTTATAATAATTATTCCACTTTGGATCTTCAATCAAAAATCAACTTTGTATTATGACTAATGTTAACAATGAAAAAAAACAAATGCTGTAAAACCAGAAACCTTTGCGCACATTTAATGTTCACAAATATCACGAGTGCTTCAGAATCTCGAAAGTTTCATGATACGCAATTTTTTAATTCAACTGATGCAACACTTAATTTTTGCCATTCACAAAATATACTCAAAACGGTTGTTGTTTATAATTTGCAAGTTTCATGTCTTTCACTTCTGGCTTCAGATTAAAAAAAGTTTTCTTAAAAGATGATTATGTCACTTTCTCCTTGTACATTTCTCCTTGAACACACTAATACTACTCACTTATTACTTAACAGGAAGTCTCTTTACAGATTCATTCACAATTCAGGATTGTTTTTATTATTAATTTATAAAGGTAAAACAGAAAACCAAGACACAACAGATACAGAAAATGTTACCCTGGCTTTAGCTCCGAAGGAATAAATCCAGTCAAGTACCAATTCACTACACCTGTGTAAAGTTGTCGTCGTTTTTACGAACTGACAAATCCGCGCACGTGCGCAAATACGCGCTTTGGAGCAAACGGTTTATGAACTGTTGAATCGTGTTTAAATGGCCAGTGCTTCCTTATTCCGTATTTATAATAATATATACACCATTTCAAAATTAAAGTCATAAGCTTTCTTTTGATGTATATATCGATACATGAAATTATGCAACAAAAGCAAATGCGGTTATCTAAGAACACCTAAATCTATAAATTGGTTTCCTGCCAATTCACGTTTCTGCACACCACGCACGGATTTGTCAGTTTGTAAAAACGATGACGAAGTGTGGCAAATGTAGATTAATCTCTTGCCACAGAATTTACAGCATTACCTGGGCTTTAAAAACAAATGATCTTCAGTGAGAACCATACATCTACAGCATTACCAATGAACACCTTCTGGCACAATTGGTTTTGGTGTTATATTTCCCATCCCTTCAGGGGACATCACACAAGTTGGTCCCTTGTTCTTCTTCTTCTTGCTCTCTTCGTTATCTATCTTTTTGTGAGCCGCAGCATCATCAAAATCCACCCCAAGGTATTTAAGGTACACATGTAGCTTTTCTTGTTTCTTCTGCAGGTATTGTTCGCCCTCCGATGGTTTCAGATCTGCAAACCGGAATCTGTTCAGGTGGCGTTCCCACCGTTCCTTCTGTTTCTTGCGGCGCCTTTGCTTCTGCATGCGCAGCTTGAAGCGGTTGCGTTTGCGCCACTTCTTGTACTGATGGCGCTTCATCTTCCTGTGCCTCTTCTGAAGGATGTTTGTAGCCTTCTTTGTGACCCCGAGGTCCGATGCAGGATCATCGATGTAGACATCCACTCTTTGGTGAGACGGTACATCGACAGAGTCTTCGGTTACAGCGGTCGGGCAATCCCAGGGTACTGACACCTTTGCAACAGGGTCTAAGATCGCAACTTCAGTCACTGGTTGCCTTGATGGCAATGTATACTGGACTGTTGCAGCCGCTTCCTCTGGTGACAGAGACAACCTGAAGAGAAGCCTGCTAAGGGTCTCCTGACATGGCTGGTGTTGCTGTTGCGGACATCTAGGATTGATGCCAATGTCTGCAGACAAGCTGGGTGGATAGACCTTTGAGGTTTCTTGCTTTCTGAGTGGATTGCTTGGATTTACGGTAGAAGACATGTGACCTAGGCATCTCCGTGCTTGTGCATTCCATGTAGTACCTGCATTATTCAGTTTCACAACAGAAGAGAGAAGTTTTTAGTCATAGTGCCTGTTTTTTCCATTATTCATTTTACTATATACACATTATTCTAAGATACATGTATTTAACATTAAAGCGTTTGAACCTTTATAATTATTGAACTCTAAGAAGAAAGACAACCACCTGTTTGACAAAAATAAACCCATCAAAAAGGGTTCTGAAATTCAAGTTTGGGCATTGATATTAGTACTTGATATCTTTAATACCTATTACCAGAATTTGGTATCATTGGACAGCCTGATTATTCCCTCTATAATGATGCCCCATTTGTACTGATTATGTAAACATGGAATGTGCTGTACAACCTAATATACAATGTAAGGCCAAGTCAAATGAGAAAAGTTGCAACATGCATTGTCACTGTCAAAGGTGAATTCCCCTTTGTTTGGAGGATTGTTTTACGTGGTCACTCATGAATGCAAGGATGTTTTCTTCTCTTGTCTGGAAGATCTGGGGAGGGTTTCATCAAGCATTTTGTCAGTGATTTTCACTGACAAATTTGCTATCAGCCAATCAGATGCAAGGATTTCAGTAGCTTATAACAGGTGTCGGTGAAAATCACTGACAAAACACTTGATGAAACGCTCCCCAAATGTGTTTTAATCAACAACTTTAAGCACAAGTCAAAAGGGAAATGTTGCAGCAAAATAAATTCTTATTGTCAATAGTGAATTCCCCTTTGTTTGGAGGATGGATTGCATTTTAAATGATGTTGAGGTTGTCATTCATGAAGTGCGATGATGTTTTCACCTTTTGTTTTAATGAACTGATTATCACTGTGGTTTAGTTTCATACAGATTCAAGGCACATTTAATCTTCAACAACAACAAAAATCTTTCATTCATTAATCACCACCTCAAAATTATTCAATACCCAATCCAAACTCCAAACAAATGGAGATTTCTCTGTTGACAATAACAATGCATTTTGCAACATTTCACTTTTGACTTGGCCCAATATTCAGGTGTACTGCACTTTCCATAAATACATTATTAGTACAAATGGGGCAACATTTTATAGGGGAATAAACAAGATTTTTAATGATAACAAATCCAAGTAAACAAGAGAGATATCAATGGTGACACTTGAATTGCAGAATTTTTTAGAGAGATTTTTAATGGATTTAATTTCAAAATATGGATGTTTGATGAAAGTGTTTATTGCACTGAGAAGGCTGAAGTTGAAAGCGTCTTGAATTGTATCATTTTTCTTTTGCTTCTTACAATATTTTCTTCATGGGGGTTGGGGCTTGGTGCAAGTGAATGGTACAAGCCAGCATTGGTATGTACATCTTTTGGCATTTATGCACTTTCACATCCATGTGCATAATAACACCTACCCCTACCCCTAACCCTAACCCTAACCCTAGGTCCTAGGGTTAGGGGTAGGGTACCCAATGCGCATGGATACGAAAGTGCATTAGCGACCATCTTTTTAGAACTTTGACATGTTATCCTTACCTAAGGTACTCTGGAAAGCACAAATGTTTTTGGACAGAATACACTTCAGCATTTTGAGCTCTTGGTGACCCAATCTTGTAGATCTGTTGATAAATATGGAAAGAACAAATTAAAAGAAAATTACATTTTTTGACAAGCTGATAGTGTGTCGAAAAAGTGCTAATACAGCACCGTTGAACTTGTAAAAAAGGAACACCAACATTAAACCCTCTTCCAAATTTTTTGGTTTCCAAAATGAAAATAATTATTTAAAGGCCATTTCTAGTTCAGGTAAGTGCCAAAAATCTTATCTACATCTACCTAGGAATACCTAGGGGAGATACTGAACACTGGCACTGCGCCTCTGTATTCAGTAACAATTTTTTCTTGATTTTCAAGCATTTTCCAAAGCTACTTCAAAAAACTGTACACACTCAGAGCAGTAATGGTACAGAGATTATTCCATGGTTTATGTATTCACACATAAAAATAATTTTTGCATCTCTGAGTTCTGGTCCTAGGAATAAACAAGTTATTACTGTCCTCTTGTCCGATCTCTGGAATGCAAAACAAGATTTGGCATTAAATCAGAAACACATTTATCAAAAAGCTTGTGTGTCAATCATATGGCCTCAAGCCCTCCTATTTAAAGCCAAGTTAGGGATATTCAATTGTCTCAATCTTTGAGCATACATGTAAGTCAACCCCTTTAATTCTGGGGCTGATCTATTTGCTCTTCTTTGGACATTTTCCAAATCATGTATGTTTATTAAGGTGGGGGCTCCACACAGCATGAACAAACTCTAGTTGCAGGCGAACAAGTGAAAACTTATCCTTATCTAAACAAAGGTTCGTCCAGTCTCCATGTATAATATACAAATTATTTAAAAATCTACCAATCATTTGATTACGAAACAGTCCACCAACCAGTTAATGAAAAAAATCAGTCAAAAAGATGGAGAATACAGCCAAAGAGTGAAGATAAGCTTGTACATGTAGAGGTCTAGTCTACTCCATAATAGCTTTAATGGGTGAATAGGCTTCAATTGAATAGCATCGTAGGCATCATAGGTTTTGTGTGTATGGCTAGTCTGCCCATAGACCGAAATTTTCTGTCTCCAGTACGTTAGCCTCTTATTTGGGTAGGGTCGGCTACTACTTGGAGACAGAAGCCGTCCTATCACTTTGCTGTGCAAAATTTGTCTATGGCGTTGTGCCGTTCTAGTCTCGTACAAGGCAAAATGATTATGAAGGAAAAAATACGATAAATTCATTACGAACTCGTGCACATTGATTTCAAAACGGTTATTTCTTTAACATTAAATATGTTTGTTTAGTGTTAAAGAAATAACCGTTTTGAAATCAATGTGCACGAGTTCGTAATGAATTTATCGTATTTTTTCCTTCATAATCATTTTGCCTTGTACGAGACTAGAAGCTCGGGTAACGGTTTGAATACGGCTGCAGGATTTTCGAACGGAGAAGACCTTGGACCCTGAATTACATGAAAAAGGAGCATTAAATGGATCATTTGGTCAAATTGGTATGTTGAACAGATTAAGTATATGAATTAGAGCCTAGGCCTTATGATTATTTTTAAAAAAATACAGAGGAAAAATGATTTTTTCCTACTGTTCCAGCAGGCACAACGCCATATAAAAGGCATAGACAAATTTTGCACAGCAAAGTGATAGGACGGCTTCTGTCTCCAAGTAGCCGACCCTACCCAAATAAGAGGCTAACGTACTGGAGACAGAAAATTTCGGTCTAGTCTGCCCAGTGCCCTTGTCTGCGCGCCCGCATAACTGCGCGATTCTGATAGAACAAAACACGCAACGAAGACAAACTTTTGATCTTTATCATACTCATAGCGATGGGTCACTTATACATGTACAAGCTTATCTGAAGATAAGTACTCCAGACTAGCTTTTACGGGTGAATAGGCTTCAATAGCTTTTGTGTGTATCAGCAGGCCCTTTTCCAGGCTACATCATTCATACAGGAGAGGAAAATAATTATTTAAAATTTCACTTTCAAGTCTGAATCCCTACATTTGTGGCAAAGTAAGAGTTGAAGAGTCCCTGAATCAGGTAATCTAGCAAATTTAAGAAAATTAAATCTTGTTTAGAGCAATTTTGTTGTCTGCTTTTGACTGCTGCAACAGTGAATGTTGGACACAGTCCCACATAGGCAAGAAATCCTGGGTGTCGTTTCATCAAACCGTCATAACGACAAGATCAGCGACATCTCGACACTGTCGCTCAACTTGTCCGCTAAGTGTTACACAAAGCCGTCTTTGCCAAGACCAGCGACAACTTCGCTGACAAGTGACTTGTCGGTACTCCAGACCTGTCATATCTTTTTAGAACGCCATCACAAGCCAGCTTTTAGTTAGTCTATGGGCTGCGAAAAAATAACAAATGTAAATTAAGAGAACATTTATTTCCTGATCTCCAAGCACTATCCTTTATCGTTCCTTTACCAGATAGTATTACTAATGTCCGTATTATAATATTGTACAGACGAACAATATGTTCTTATGGCTTCTTGACCCCCCAACAAGTAAATGAGATTAATATTAAACATACCCACAGCCGTCTACCATAGAATCAGCATCGAAAACGTAAAAGTCTGTATATACAGACCCATGTGAACGACGACAATTTATCATGTATGTATTTTGGCTTTTTCCGTTTTCACGCAGCCAAGGCTTTGATATGAATGGTATATTTTAATGAATAAATATTTAAAATTGGGCCATAAGATATCTTAATTTAATCATTTTCTCTAAAATGAACGCGATTTGGGTCTTCTTTCCGTAATTAGTCAATTATGGTATCCTCTTACATACAAATCTAGATTTGTACATCGCAAAAGCCTCCTCAAGTTTTCTCAATTTTATAAATTCTTGATGCCATAAGAAACACATCTTTTCATGTAAACGGGATGTTTGTATCACAAGCATTCATCTTCGCTGCCATTTTTTTCACTTTGGAATAGTTTGGGGAAAACTGAGCCTCAAAATCTGTTTGGGTAATTGACGATAATTCAAATGGACTGTGATATAGACTATGTTTTTTCGCCAATGAGTATCGATATCATTGAGTTGTCGTTTATCATGTCTTCGTGAAACAGTTTTTCAGGTCCATGACATTTCCGTAGATCGCCGACAACAGTTATGACTGTCATGGAGTTGATTTGATGAAACGACCCCCTGGAAGGTAACCCATTTAGCAACTCCAAGGGTGGTTTGCATGGCACACAGTATGTGAGAAGAAATGGTGATATTTAGATCGTTTTTTTTGTTGATAGCTTCCTCCACACACAGTATATGGATCCCATGTACAGCTCGAGCTCCGTAGGCCAGTACCAGATTGATAAGCCAAGGAGCTCGTACAGCTAGAGGTTATCTACAAGTACAATAACCTTGCATATATGTGTGACGACCGCCGTTTCTTGTGAATATGGCATTGTTCTTATTCTAATTTTGACGAGATTTTTTGCAAACTTACTCTTTAGAATATCAGAAATTATTATATAAAATTAAGCTTTCGCTACAGACATGATAGAGGTATATTAACATGATTAAAGAAATTCTTGTTCATTTTCAGGTCGAAATCTTAGGTGCACAGAAATAGGGCTCACCACCATTATTAGCAGGAATTGGTCCCAATCACACCAGTTCTTACTAAATGTTTGTTAGATGATTACTTGATACTAAAATTCATAGAATCATAAACGAGGCCGAGGGGAAATGATTATTTCAAATACCTAGGGATACCTAGGGAAGATACTGAACGCAGGCACTACGCCTCAGGCTCTATATTCAGTTCCAAGTTCTTTTTCCTCTTCAAGATGGCTGGATTGTTGAACTTTGAAACTTCAAATTGAACTTTAATTTAAAGGCATTGAGTAACTTTGTGGAGGCTTGATTTAATAAATTGTTGAATATTGATATCTGTCTTGTATAATGATGTTCAGAATGATAAATAAATAGCCAGGCATAGAAAGGTTTTCAAATATATAATGCTATTATTAAGATATCTGCGACTGAATACTCCCATTTACGAAAGCGTATGGCCATACGCTTTAGTCTAACACTGAGTCAATGGGGAAAATGAGTCTGGCATTTTCCGGTCACTTGCATGTCTACTTTTGTGAAGCACATGATGATTTTGAAGTGCTTTTTTCCACATGGGCTTCATTTTTACACCATATTACATACACTGATAACATGTAAGGCCAGAAAGCTCAGATTTTATCAATCCTCCACAAAGTTACTCAATCACTTTAACTTAAGTCTGAAACTCCAAATTTGTAACATAGCACGAAATTAGCAGAGTTGAAGAGTCCCTGAATCAGTTAACCTAGAAATTAAATCTTGCTTATATTATAGTGTAGGCCTACTAGTATAAAGGCACGAAACTGAAAGTGAAAGTCTGATTTAAACTAAGTTAAAGGACAATTAACCCCACATGATATTCTAGATGCGGTATTGTCTGCTACGTCTTTCCATGGAGGCTGCCATTTTGTGCATGACACGGATCATTAGGTACCATATGCATTGATAATAGCCTACCTTTACAACAGATACGTCGCTTTGTTCTGATTTTATTACGATTGTTATTGGTCATGGGCCTAGATAATTGACGACCCATGAGTTCTAATAGCCATCCTGTAATGCAGATTCCTCGCTTTGTTTTGGTATTGTTACGATTGTCTCCGTCCTTGACGTCAATTCTCCGTCTCCACGTACAGAAAGTATATTTTTATGAACAAATTAAGACCTTTTAAAAAATATATAAAACTAAACTTACATTTCAGAATATGTGACTATATCTAATATATATTTGTCCTCTAAAAATCAATTACAAGTTAACGATGAAGGAAATATTACTTGGGATGAAAAATATTTTCGTGTACACATAAAGTAATGGCAGCCCCCTTATTATTGCTAGCAGACAATGGAAAATAGTGATTTATATCTATATCCTGTGTTTTTACATGAAATTGCATGTATCAAATAAGAGGCATATACTACACCATTCAAAATAAGCTAGTTCATACGCTGAGGTTAATTTCCCTTTAAGACTTGTCTTAAGCCACGTCTTAAGGCAAGCCAGGGCAGGCATGCATGGCAGGGGTCAATTTTTCACTAAAAATAAAAAAAATTCTTCAAATTCAATTATTTACCACACTCAGCTCAGCAAGTGCAGGCCACAATCGAAAATTGCCGACTACGGCAGGCTAGGACGGGATATTCTTTATGCACAGCTCAGTCATAAAGTGGCCTTTAATGTGATCAGAAACTGATCTCAGTCCGCTTACTGGCTTAATATGATCTAGGCCTAGGCATACAGACATTAACGGGACTCGAGCTCGACGCTTGCCCAAACCTTCGGCCTGGTTTACGGTGCGATTTACCTGAGCTAGCTCGTGCGCACCACAACGTAACCTTGTGGACTGAATTTAGCTTCGAAAGGACTATATGGTGTTCTCAAAAAAGCAAACAACAAATATTCTTTGTCAATAATCAACGACGATCTCGAAGAAGAGAGGCATTTTATAAACTAGCTAAAAGTCATATGCAGAGAACTAGTGAATTTTTAGTAAATTAGGGTCTGAAAAAATGTTCTTGTTTTGTTTTTGTTTTTTCTGGATCATCTGAAGCGAAGGTCCATACGGCTATACTGATGCAGAGTCACGCGACAGTGGTGGATCCAGAGGTTGGGTGCAGATGGCATGTTTCCCGGTCTGAATCAGAGGTGTGCTCCCTGGCAAACTTCTTAAGAACCTTTTTTGCTGTCGTTCTTGTTTGTCTGGATTTTTAAAATCACAAATCGACTAGGCCTTGTGCCATAATTATGATTGTGATTTTTCTTTTCCTTTTCTTCTTTTTTTTTATTTGCTTGCCTTCTTGCTTGTCAGGAAGGATTCCAGTAGTAGTAGTATTCTGCCCCTTTATCAAGGTCGAACGGATCACATGAAGCCCTAAATTTTCTAATGAACAGTACAATGGCGTCGTCGTTTTTACGAACTGATGAATCCGCGCACCGTGCGCAAATACGCGCTTTGGAGAAAACGGTTTTACGAACCGTCGAATCGTGTTTGAATCTGCCTTATTCCGTATAATATACATAAAAATATACACCATTTCAAAATTAAAGTCATAAGCTTTCTTTCGATGTATATATCGATACTTGAAATTATGCAACGAAAGAAAATTCCGTTATCTAAAAACCCTAAATCTATAAATTCTTAGCGGCCAATTCACGTTTCTGCGCACCGCGCACGGATTCATCCGTTCAAAAACGACGATTTGGTTCGTATGTTAGCTTTTCTTTTTATCACTCGGTCTGTTACCGAAATTTATCTTCATAATTACAAATACAAAAATTAAAATATTATTTATGCAAAATAGTTTTGGAGGGCCGAGTTACCCCCTTCCAATGATAAAATTGAGATTTGAAATCTAAAAGGCGCAATATGCCATTATTTCAGTCATTAATGGTCTAACTTCCAGAAAAAAATGATTGAAATGACACCGCGTATATGGCCGTGGAAAGTGTTCCACATTCTGTCTGATTTTTTTTTAATCCATAATGGCTCCGCTGCATAGAAATGTTTTTAATTTTTGAGAGGAAAGTTTTGATTCCCCTAGGCATGTATATTTATTTGTGGTTGAACCCGGGACCCTGAGAGTGAAAGGCGTGTTTATGATAAAATTTTCTTCGCTTTTTGTTGAATAAGGGTCCTAAAATTAATGAATTTGAGTGACAATTTTATTATGAAAGATCTAGATTTGACAGAAAATTTGAGTCGCTGTGCCACCGTGATACCCCCCCCCCCCCCCCTGAGCAATGCCAATGGGATTAGACCTATAATAATGGAGCAGTTTCCGTTTTTTCCCCCGGAAGAAATCACTACTTGGATTATTAATTTATTTTTTTTCCTTGAAGATATAGTCAGCCAAGAAAGGGGTAAAGATATTCAAGTTGACATATACAGTGGAAGTTAGATTGAAAGTGGGAGGGCATTACAAGACTACCGTCTTACCAGGAGCCCGATAACACAGGTGAATACAGGTGAATACAGGTGAAGATATTAACCCGGAAGACACTGTTATGGCTTTTCATTTTGTTCTTTTGAAGACACCGTAGTAATAAAGTGCGGCGTTTTGGTCGACAGCTTTATTTTACTTAGTAGTGACGAACATGACGTAATTGCGTAAGTTGATATTGCGCAAACGTTTCTCTCTTGTAATCCTTTGATCAAACGGACTGCCCGCTACCACAGTCGATAGTACCAGTACCAGAACAGATAAAGATACTTTTACCTCAAATTACTTGTTTCTAAGACTACCAAGAATGGCGAAAGTAACAACTAGTAAGCCCACATTTTCATATTTCGTTCTGCTGTTAAAATCATCGTAAATAGTTAGATCTGGTGTTGGTCTAACTTCAATTTTTCAGGGAGCGCAAAGGCCACCGTAGACGGGCGTAGTGTGCGGTAGCTTTCGGCGGCGGCGCCGCTCCCTGGAGCTGGAGTTTATAGTGTTGACTGTTGGTCCCTCTCGTCCGCATCCATGTTTGGCCTGTTTCATTGTTTGTTCTTCACGTTCATTTTAATTTTTATGTATAACATTGAATGCTTACATAACATCATTTCATCAATACACTTAATTAGTCACTTCTTGTTTGAGTTTTTGGCTATTGTACTAGGGTGCGCGCGCCGGTATTCGGTCACTTAAAAAGAAATCGCCGCTAATATGAATACCTATCTCTTTAAATTGACAATCTACCATCAAAAGAACCGCAAAATTGTCCTTTAAATAATTATCAAAATAATTTAAAACATGGAAACTTACCCCAAAAAATATCGCCGACAGAAGAAGGAGAAGTTTTCCGCCCAGTATTCGGTCGGCGCCGTCCACAATTCGGTCACGCGATAGTGCGCTGCATCTCGGGAGAGTTATATAACCCTTTTTGTCACATTTCTGCGTTTTTAGGCATTTTCTGTGGCTTCTATATATTCATACTTAAATGTATGAGAATTTTTATCCATTAAAATCCACAAATCGAAGCTCTAGGGTCAGAAATAATGCACAAAATGTATTTCTAAAAAGAGCAAAGCGCGTCAGCAAAGCGCAAAGCGACAAGTTGCACACAAAGCGCGTTGGCGCAAGGCACTCAATGTTGCCTGACCGAATACTGGAAGAGCGCCATCTCACTGGCAGGGGTGAGGTATATATTCTCTTGCTCATCGCTGAGATCGCCATTTGCAAATTCGCTGCGATTGATGGAAGACCCGGAAGCTCCTCTTCACACACATACTAAATTCATTGCACCTGCACACATAGTTATTTCACCATAGGCGTCTACATATGGCTATGCGTGTTAACTCACGCGCTAACGGAACCCGGAAGTGCGGAAACTTGGGTAACACTGACCAGTTTCGAGGGTATTTGGAGATCTTTTCCAGGGCGTCCGACCTGAATTGCTTTCAACATTAGAGGTACCTTGTTCATGTGTCTGTTATGTACAGGTTTCGAGCCTCAAAAATTATTCATGAGTTCTTCACAGCTGTTCAAAGAGCTGCGTGACCGAATTCTGGAATATGACCGAATACCGGGCCGCGCATCCTAGCTAGTATTACTATATGCCCAGTAGGCCTATTCCAGTAATCCTCAATTTCCCTCAAATTGGCAAAAATCCTACCTAGGATTTATTAGGAAAAAAAAGTAGGATATCAAAAAAAACGGCAGAATGGAGGTTTATATGGAGCGGAGGTACATGTATAGTGCAGCAAAATCAGATTCGCTGTCAATTGCTCGTGGTCTAGTGGTAAAGTATATCTACACTGCACTCGCGTTTAAGGTCCCAGGTTCGAATCCCGCTCTTTCTTGCTGATAATTTTTTCAGTTATGAATCGATAACGATAGCGTTTATTCCGTTATAAATAGCTGAATTTCAACATTGGAAACCAAGAAACTTGACTAATTATTCACTTGTTCAGGCGGATTTAATGGCGGCTGGGCATAATAACGACTTTGGCCGAGTTTTTCTGAGAAATCAAAGATATCATCGGACAACGAAAAGGTCATCATGGTCATACTACTCATAGATCTATTTAGACCGAAAATTCTGTCTCTCGTTCATTAGCCTCTTATTATCTTGACATATATATGACAGGGTCAGCCATTCTAAGTGAATGGCCGACCCCGTCATATATACGTCAAGATAATAAGAGGCTATGAACGAGAAACAGAATTTTCGTTCTAAGATCTATTCAGCCTTTTTATTTTTTCAATAATATCTATAGCCTTTAAGGCTTTATAGGGTCTATAAAGCATGGGAACTTTTTTTATTTGAATCAATCACAATCATTCAGTTTTATGTCTCATCTTAAATAGTTATACATCTCTTCTGCATTGTCAATAAATAATGCTTGGTAGACAGTGGTAGATGATGGCCAGTGCAATGTTTTCCAATATCATAAAATTATGTGAAAATAAAACTAACTTCTGCAAGAATCTTCAGGCTTGAAGGAAGCAGAATACTTTAACCCCTAGCGGGCCGTGGGCGGTTATATTCGCCCGGGCGTTATCCTTACAGCTGGCCGTGGGCGGCATTTGCCGCCCGCCAAGTATCATCACATTTAACATCAAATGTCAGATTACTGCAAAAATATTGTAGTTTTCTAAATACATGAAAGGCTTCACTGTTTCATAAACTTACGATTTCGAGTCAGTTTTATATGGGGTTACATTCAAATTTAGTGCGAAAACATGATTTCTTGCTAGAAAGTCAGATCACAGAGGCATAATGTACTACGATTAAACTCTCTTGGACTTGCGCACGCGGAAAACATATCCCAGAATGCTTTACACTTCGCTGGGCACAGCAAAGGTCCTTTACGTGCGCTGTATATTTATCACTTCCATTCGCTAGCGCTATCTAACGTAGCATCGTGCACCAGCGAAAACCAAATCGCTAAATCAAGCAGACGTCAGATAATACAGCCAGCCTTCGAACTTTGCGCTAATTGATATCGAATTCAAATGCTCCAACCATAACCAGAAAACAACCGTGAAAGGTATATGACGGAGACAAGGCCGTACGCAGAAATTTTTTCCTGGGGGGGCAAGATGATCACTTTTTATTATTGGATCATTTAAAAGTCTAAAACCCTATTTAAAAAAGTATGATTTTGAAATTTCTGGGGGGGCAACTGCCCCCCCTGCCCCCCCGCTGCGTACGGCCTTGGACGGAGATGAAGCACGACAACTATCATGACTATATCTATATGTTGCCGACAATGTCAGCGAAAATGGAGACTTTGACGGGGAAGATATGGACATAAGTTCTGATTCAGACGACAGTGATTGGGAAGAGAGTGACATGCCTCAGCCTGCTCCAGCCCCCGCGGGGCCCTGCCCCTCTTGTAAGCGATGATGACGACTCATCTGACGATCATCTCCATATGCGATTTTCCTTTTCTAGTTTCTCTTTCTATTCTATTCTATCTTTATAAATATTTTTTTCCTGCCTTCCGCACTTGCTTCTAGCCTTCCATTTTGTCTCTTAATGCCTTTCGTTCTCTTTACATTCAGATTTTTTCTATCACATTTCTTCCTCTCTCAATGCTTCATTTTTCTGTCTCTGTAACCCTTTCTTTCTTATTCCATTTTGTTTTCTTTCTTTGACTTTGTCTCTGTCAACCTTTCTTTCCAATTTTCTCACCTTCTGACCTCTACCATTTTCCCTGACTTTTGTTCTTTGTTTTTCTTTCACATTTCTTCCCTCTCTCTCTCTCTCTTTTGAATTCCATCTTTTTTCTTCTTTCCCTGTTACCTCTATCATCACTTCTTGCCCCTTTACCATGCTTCCTCTCCCTCTAAATTCGGGTTTTGTTTGTTTTCTGGGTTTGTTTTGTTTTGTTGAAATAGATCATGATTTGCTAGCCAGCCCGAAATTAGATCTTCGTATCTTATATCCACCCATCCCCCCACCCCTTCAAAAAAAATAAAATAAACTTTTCTTCACAAACCCAAAATTATATCTTCGCAAACTGATATTAGAATGAAAGGGGGAAAACCCCTGGGTAATAAGTGAAGTATGTATAATGTATATTTTATTTCTACTCTCCCAAAAACTTTATAACTTGGAACATACATTATAATCCCCCTCTCCTACTTGTATACAAGCTGTGATCACAATGTAGTAAATACATAAAAGAAAGTATCCTGGGCTTATAATAGAAAAACTCCATCCTATAGGCATTTCTATGACAGGAAATGGAACAAAGGAGCGTTATGTAATAGGACAAAGAGGCAGGGTTCTGCAAAGACTTTGTCAGAGAAAAGACAAGTTCAAGTCCAGACAATAATAGAAAGCTCTCAACTGAGATTATCTCCCTGTAAAATACCTCCCTGAATGGTTATCTATTTGAATGCATTTCCAAAATGGACTGTAAAACTGTACAAGAGGTATATTGTGTAGGGATACATGATCTCATCCTAATTATTTATCTTCATTTTTTGTAATGCTAGCCCCTCAGTACATTTCTGACAGAACCCCTATTTCTCACTTGGATTGGTCCAATGAACTTGCCAATGCAACACCCCTATTTTTCCTGAATGGAACATTTCTATTATGTGTGCTCTGAAAAAGGTCAATAGGGTTTACATGTATGAAGAGATAAGAAAATGAGAGTTTTGACCCAAGAAAAGTAAGGTTTTTAAATTATTTAGTTTGTGAATTTAGGGATGGAAAAGAGGATTACTTTTAATGTTTTCATTGAAAGGATATATTAGAGAATATATTTTGTGTAGAAATTAATTGTGTAGGATGTAGAGAAGGTATGATAAAATGGTGATAAACATGCATGAAGGTTAAAGTCTGACTTTGCCTTTTTTGGTTGGCCAGACAAGGGGGGAATGTACAGAATGGGTGGCACGGTAGGGGTTAAAGAAGGAAATAACTAAGGGAGAAGGAGAATAAGAAGAACAACAAAAAAATAAAAATAAAAACAAAGAGGGAGAACAGAAGACAAAAAAGTAGGAGAAAGAGAAGCAGAAGCAGAGGGGGAGGAGGATGAAGGAGGATGAAGGAGAAGAAACTGCATAATACATCTTTAGATGACTTCATGAAGGAAGAAAGAGGACCATGCCAAAATTTATTCCCAAAGTGACCTTTGCCGAAGTAAATGATCTTAAGACATTGAACCAAAAGTAAAAGTCCATAACTTTGATTTCCCCATGTATTCTTGTCAGTGAAAATTTACTTATAATGTTTCTCTCTCTTTAACATGTTTTAAGAGGAGGCGGTGTGGCAGATTGGATCATTGTCAGGCTTTGAATATGACTTTTGTCATGCAGGCGTTGGTTTGAGTCCCGCACTGAGATGGCAAAAAGCTTGTCGCTCCAAGCGTACCCTTTCCCTCTGTTCCTGATGCAAGCTCGGGTTCAGGGGAAGACACTCCGTTCCTCAGACAGAACGTCAACTGGAGGCCCAGTGTGTAGGAGAGTCGCTACATGCACGTTAATCCGCTACACTTCTCGTAAAGAGTAAAGTGTCAACCCTGTGTTTCGTGTGCCTGTAATACACAACTGGAAGCATGGGCGTCAATCCTCACAGGAATTCTATTCAAGTGGGGGGACACACCTGGATGCAACAATAGGGTGTCCCCCCCACTTGAATAGAATTCCTGTGAGGATTGGCGGCCGCCCATGCCTGGAAGTGGTACCATAGAAAGGGCTGCAATAATATATGACCACTAAGCGGGACGAAAGCAAAAATACTACGCATTTGCCATCGCATGTACTAAAGGTATGGGGGGGGAATAAGAGATATATTTCAAATACTTCCTTTCAAATTCAGCTCTTAAAAATCCCACATCTACCTCAAATGGCCGTTAGGAAGAACTTCTGATATTTCCAGCAAAATCCAAAGTCAAAATCATGAAATCACTGCCGATTTTTTTTTTTGCGATCGCATGTTGTTTTCATTCCACCAATGTTTTAGACTAAAAATCGGCCTATAAAATTTTGTCCATAAAGAAACTCGGTATCGCATGCGCACATCGATCTCTACGATCACGCACACAGAAAATCAGGACTTTTGCATGTGCACGATAGGGACCAAATTTTTAACTACAGAATTTGGGGGGGGGAGATGTCATCGCTCATGGCGATCAGGAAATGTACACAATGACTTCCGATACCCCGTTTCGCCAGAATTGAGAGTAAATTACGGATTTCATTTTTGGAATTATCTTTTCCATCATCGGTGAGTTGAATTTATTGTATTTCATGGATATGTTGGTGTCGGTTGTTGTAATCAAATGCCAATTTTAAGTGAATGTTGGGGACTTTTGTGCAGTGGTGTTTGAAAAAGTTGAGGTGTATGACTGCCTAGATTCTACACACGAAGTATAGTAAAGTCCTACCCTAGTGGCAAGGAGAAGAAGAAGTTCTCCAAGCTTCTTTCCATGATCACCAATTTAGAAATGTAGTTTGCAAGAATGTCCAATATACAAGTATGCACATTCATTAATTTATGTCACACTCCCGAGTTGTGAATATTCATATTCTAATTAGACATTTGTTTGTTATTCCTCTATCAGTCTCGCTTGTGGAGAGCAGCCGTAACCCAAATGGTGTAATGCTGGTTCATTCAGACCGCACAAACACCCCGGAGGATCCCACAGATCTGGTAGAACTAGCTAGACAAGTACAGAAGGTAAGTGAGCATGGTTGCATTATGCTAGCTATCCAATTCCCTGCTTAGAATCAGAAGGCCATTATCTCATATTGCTTTACACAGAGTTAATGCCCTTTTGACTCAGCAGATGAAATACACTCTGCTTAGTTTTGCAACAGGGTCTTGTAAACACCACTTGGGTTTTTTTTTATGTTACAACTTTTTGCTTGCCCCTGGAATTATTTTGAATAGGAGGTACTATTTCATATTTTGCAGTAAAAAGTGAAAGTTGTCGAATTGTGCGTAAATCTGTTTTAAAGTGATAGAAAAGAAAGTGGAACTTGGAACTTTATGGCAAAAAGGGATATTTCACTCTGTTGCATTTCTTTGTTTTCCGGATAAAGCCAAAATTAAAAATATTAAAAGATTCCCCCAACACCCTTCCCCCTCCACCCCCATCATTTTTCATTCTGATTAGATCTCTTTTATTTTCATTTAGTGGTAAATTTTGAAATATGAATATATATTTTGTAGCCAGATTATAACCAAACGGTTATCTTGTTTTTTCAGGCAGATGAATTTGTGAGGGCAAATGCAGGAAACCGACTGATGACGATAGCTGAGCAGATTAGACACCTTCAGGAGCAGGCTAAGAACGTCCTTGAGGAAGCGAAGAGAGATGCAGACCTCCATCACGCAGCTTGCAACATCAAGAAGAGACCAGGACACCGGTATTATCTTTATATGAGGGATTCGGGACAGAAGTACTTCTCCATTCTCTCCCCGGAGGTGAGTTGCTTGAATCAAGCATAAAAAAAGAAAGAGATTGATGAAATAAGAATTCTTTCTACAATATGTATAAATCATCCTAATTATTCTCCTTTATCAGATGTGATGAGGGCGAGTTAGGTTGAGAACGATGGTGACGATCAGAGGGAAAAAATGAAATAAAAAGATGCGTGATTGAAGATCAACTGAGCGGTCTGAAGGCTTAAATTTTTTAGGTTTCACGAGTGCCCCTGGTGTGAAAGGCTGATACAAGTGAGATGTCCTTCCCATCATAACACAGAATATAGAATGGCTACCTCACCCCACCCCCCCCCCCCCCCCTCCATTCCTCTGTTTTCCTTTTTTTTGTACCTCACTATATCCAGACTTAATTTATTTCTGAATATGTTGTATATTATTGCATTTGGAAGAAACATAATCCCAATTTATTCTTGTGAGTGACCTTTTCATCTTCAAATTTGCAGTAACGGTATAATCTCTCAATGTGAATTGTTTTCACTATGAATAGTCGCTATGCAGTGCAGTAAAAAACAAAATCATAAGAAAAGCAATTTGCATTTGACAATTCTGCTTTAATACTAAGTTTAACTATATTTTCTTACTCTGTATTTGCCTAGAATTAAAGTATCTCACTGGCATGTACAGATGATGATGTAAAGCTTGGGAGTTGGATTTAATGAATCATCATAAGTCAAGTTTTCCTATTTTATTTTCTCTCTTACTTTTTTTCACAGGATTGGGGAAGCAATTGCCCCCATGAGTACTTAGGATGTTACAAGCTAGAGCATGACATGTCATGGACACCGGAGAAGGATATACCGAGGAGGAGCGAGGAGATTGCAATCATCGACAAACTCCTGTCCAGCCAAGCTAGCATAACCTACGACCCCCAGCCCAACTTTGACGGAATTATACCCAGGAAAGCGAGCGATGGCGCTGCAGCACGTAAAGCAGAGGTCATGGAAGATAGCTAAAAGGTTTTGGGTGAATGATTATGAGAGGACAATTTGACAGTACTTGAAGGAAGAACGAAGAGGGAATTGTGAATACATGAGTGTCTTCCTTGCATTTTGAAAGCATATAAATCTTTATCTACAATACCGTACATCTGTAGAAAAGTTATGTGTTCATGGGTATCAGTAGGCTACGTGATAAAGTTTTTGCATTTCACTCTTACTTGAGTTCCTTCAGAAGAATTTATCATCAGCTGTATGTACCTAGCAAATGGGGAAGCTAATTAAGATCTGATCCTCTCCATCGTATTCAGTGAGGTACATTTAAAATGTACACCTGTGAGGACAAAATCGCCAGCTAGCTGGGAGAACTAAAATCCGTCAAAATTCAAGCATATCAACACTGCACTAGCCCCAATTGGCTAGCCTCGAGCGCATGGTAAGCTTTGTGCATTTTTTAACAAATATGGCTTTCCTGCCAGCTCTTTTTAGTAGATTGAAAAAAATGGGGTTTTTTTAATTATCTGGATTGATGAAACTTGGATTACTTATCCGTAGAGTTTTTAAGAAAATATCCCATTTTATAAAATCTGATGAATGTGAAGTACATGTATTTAAAACAAGTGTGTGCAGTTAAATGTGAAGGATATCAATACCTAACTAAAACATTTTTATGTTGTTAGTGGATTTACACATGATAATATTGTATTCAATCTCTTGTTACAATATTAAAGGGCCCCTGCATCCCAACTAACTAAGCCTTTCAAAACATGAATACACCTCTACTTATTAATATTCCCGCCTTCGATATTTGAGAAAATCTCTATACTGAGCAAAAAATTAAAATAACCATCCATTTTTCAGACATCTCACGCTTGCTAAGCTCCACCCCTCGAAAAAAGGTAAATACGGTCACGTGGCTTGATGACGCATTTGACGTCATTGCTGGAATTTCCCTGTATTTGTTCTACAACTAAGGATCTCATTGTAATTCATAATTAGGAATGAAGAAATGGCCAGAAACGTTCTGAGATTATCGAGTGCATATTTTCCGATAAATGTCTTTTTTTTCCAGTTAATATCATAGTTTGCCTTTTTTTTAAATTCATTTTGATGTCGAAATCACCCTCATTTTCACCGAGAAGTCGCGAGCAGATGAATTTTGCTGAGACTCATACCACAGTCCTTTCACTATTGCGTGCACGTTCTTGTCACCTTGGCGTCAGTTTTATTTAGAACACAAACTATCAAACTTATGCTTAGTTTCGTTCTTCTATTTGTATTGCTGGGATCTGCTGTGATTTGTGTGTTTTTCACAACATAATTTTTATTTCTCCGTGAAAATGCTGTCACGTTGTGTTGTCGCTGGTTGCAGCAAAACTAACAATAACGGAGGAAGCCTACATTACTTCCAGAGAGTTGAACATTTAAGAAGGGTTGGGAATGCTATGGTGAAGATCACTCGCACTGAGTGGAGTGGCCCTGGTCGAATCTCGATCGGCGGTCATCTGCAGCGACCATTTCCCAATCAAGAATGCTTTTGATGAAGGGCTGCATTTACACCCGGCATTTACAGTTTGGGTTTTGCCGTAAAAGGCGGCTCAAGACTGATACTATACCTCATTGTCTTCTTCAGTCATTACTCCTTTTCTTTCACGATGAAATTCTTCCATAACCAAGGAAAGAACTCCCCAGACACAAGTGTTATCTGTATACTTTCAATGCGCTGAGCAGCGTACCTGCAATGTTTTCTTCAAGCAGTGACTTCAAATCCTATTGCGTAATACAGCTCCGAAACCGGACCTTTGTAATGAGCTCTTTGAGTTTTAATTTTTAAAGCTAGACTACAGAATTAATGATGATTTCTAAGACAAATCATTATCATATTCGGAATCTCTGTGAACAACTCTTTTACATGTATAATTTTCAATTTTAAGCCCATTTGCATTGCAATAGCCGTTTAAATCAATCTTTTATAGGCATTAATAATGGAACAAAATTAAATATATGCAGTGGGTATCACTTTTATCAGATTCCATATAAGTGATTTGGTAACTTTGTAGAGGCTTTATAAAATCTGAGCTGCCTGGCCTTACATGCTATCAGTGTATGTAATATGGTGTAAAAATGAAAGCCCAGGGGGGAAAAAAGCACTTCAAAATCATCATATCCTTCACAAAAGTAAACATATGCAAGTGACCAGAAATGCCAGACTTATTTCCCCCCATAGACTCAGTGTTAGACTAAAGCGTATGGCCATACCCTTTCGTAAATGGGAGTATTCAGTCATAGATATCTTAACAATAGCATTATATATTTGAAAACCTTTCTATGCCTGGCTATTCATTTATCCTTCTGAACATCATTATACAAGACAGATATTAAAATTCAACAATTTATTAAATGAAGCCTCCACAAAATTACCAAATCCCTTTAATTCCTTTTTGGGTGAAAGAAGATTTTTTTCTAAAATTTTTCCTCGCGGAGGTGGATACTTTGAAGTTGTTGAATGGTATATGCATTATGTACGGCTTGTCAATTGTAAACCCATAATGCAGGATTGATGAATCTCGACACCCTCTTTTTCCGCAGCTTCTTCAATTTTAGATAATGTGACAATTTGCAGTTAATGTGAAATTCATGACAATAAATCACAAAATAATAAGGAATGGGGAATTTTCAAAGGGGAACAGTATGTTTGAAGGGTCTTAAAACAAAATTACCTGATGGACGGATCAGATTAGTCTGACGCTGAGCGCGTTGAAAGAGAGAGTTGTGACATGCGCATAACAAGCCTATGCGTACGGGGTCTTTGTTTAAAACATGGTGGATCATGGAGCTCCCAATAGCTCCCTTTCACGTACATTGTCTATGGGAGGGAACTATTTGAAGCTCCATGAAATGACCGAGCAAACAGAAGCGCCCTCCAGTGTCGCGACTCTCTGTATGTATAGCTTTGGTCTGACCTATCTTGTCCTTTCATTATTTATATCTTTCAAAGCTAAATGAAGAAAAAAAATTGATTATCAATTTAATCTTCTACTGATTGATGTACCAAGAAAAAAAAAGGATTATTTTTTGCCATTTCCATTACCTTAGCCAACACTGCATTTTCTTGATTTATCCCTCCCATCGCCACACTTCCAAAAATGTGACTTTATGCAATGGTATTTCAGCCTGGATGGTACTGACAAGAATATCCATCTTATTGCCAAAGGGCCAAAATGTATGTAACAGACTAATACAGCACTAAAAAATGTTTAGGAAAGAAAAAAAACATTGAAAATTTTATTAATTAAAAGCAAAGTGATTATCATTTAATGTGCTTATAGATGAATACATTGCTTTCATTAATTTGCTTACAAATTCTTTAAAATATTTTTATTTCTCCCCTACATGACTACATGTATGTTATCATTTACTAATTTTCCATTATGCCCATTTATAAAGATGCCTTGGAATACAAGTCCTGAGATTAGTAGAAAATGTTCTGGAATTTAATAATATTGATTTTGAGCTGGCAAGCATACTTTTGATGCTTGCTTTTGTTTACTAAGAACAGGAACTGCCTTTCTTTGATTGACATCTTTTGAGGGTTCCGCCATAATTAGGGGTGTCCCCTTTCTGTAAGAATCTCATTTGTAAGTCATCAAATATTTGCTTTACGTGCCGAATTGAGTCATTATGTACCGTTTATGCTGCATGTTGGTTCCCATAATTTGGTTAAATCTTAATTTAAAGTATATTTGCTAACCTGTGTTATTTTATTTTATCATGCTGTATGTATTCAGAGAATATTACTTCATAGCAATTATTTTGTAATGACTTTATTACTGTAAAAGTAAATATATCTAGATTTGGCCACTCTTTAAGCATATTTGTATTTGTGTAATGGAATTCATGTCTTTGCTGCACTTCTTTTGGAATATTGTGTACAACAGAGGTTTCCAAGTCACCCTGTGCACTTAGTAAAATCAATATTTGTGTATAGGCCCAATTCCTTGTTCAATGTAAAGAAAGATTTTACAGTGGAACCTCGTTAAAAAGAACTCTTTTATTTAAAGGAGAATTAACACTAGAATATAAATATACTTATGTTCAAAGGTGTAATATATTCTTAATCATTTACCTGTCTCACTTTAGAAATAAAATAACAGAAAAGGGTTTAAATCAAGACATTCTAGCTCACGGTATCATCTGCTAATAACACTTTACATGGGGGCTGCTATTTTCTTGATGATATGGAGTTGTACATGAACCACTGGAAACCATTCCAGTCAGGAAAATATTTAATCCTTGAGCTAAATTGCTTCTCTTCATTATAAAACATCCCCGTATATGATGGAAAATACATAACAGGTGTATACATACATTCTAAAATTTGAAATTTATCGATTTCTTTTGAAATTCTCTGGTTTTGCTGAATAGAAATCAATTTCTTGGGCTTGCCTGTCAGAGCAGAACATAATTTATACAACATGCATTCTGACTTTTGAAGTCCATTATTTCAAAGCAGGTGAATGCATACTTTTTCCTTTTTAGAATATATGTATATATCTGTTAAATATTTTGTATCAGGAAGAAAGACATTTTTGCATTCGGAATAAAAATATCGTTATGTACACATCAAGAAATTGCAGCCCCGGGTATTGCTAGCAGACGATAAATTTTACTGAGAAAATCTTGATTTATGCCCGTCTCGTATATTTTATTGCAAAACTACGTAGGACAACAAGAAGGAATAGATTACATCTTTGAATATAAGCACATTTATATTTTGAGGTTAATTCCCCTTTTAAAAAAAACTCTCATTATGACAAGATAATTTTGCTGATCCCACCCCTTTGTATTTTATTGTTTTTAGCCCTGGTATAAGAAGGTTTCGATAATTATAATGAGGTAATTTATGTGGTTCCAGGGAGTTTGTTGTAACAGAGTTCCACTGTATATTGAAAAGCACTGTTGCTTGTGATTAAACAGCAATGTTCATGATCATGCACCCATGATGCCAGATGTACATATGTTACTAATTTGTAACCCTGTGTCCAAGGCAGTGTTTTTCAGTTTTTAAGAGGTCTTACCATTTAATAAAAGGTTTAATAGGTTCATCTTGAAGTATAATTTGTCAAAGAATTATATCATATCCTCTCTATAGTACATTTCAGAGAGATGCAATTATATAATCAAAATTTTTAAGTATCGAGTGCAGGGCATTTCAATTGAAAAGTGCACTCGTTCAGATTTACACATACATGTGCATGGATTTATCTGCTTACAAGAATCAGAAGACGTATTCTTAAATGTCAAATGAAATTAATTACAAAAAATGACATGTTATTTAACAATTGATCACTATTTGATTGTAATAAATTATATATTCTGACTGGTTTAAATGCGATTCGTTGTTTCCTGTTGCCTATAATGGTTCAGTGGTCAAAATAATCCATGGCCCGTATTTTATTCACTTCAACCAGACAAAGGGAAAAAAAGTCATGTTTAACTATAAAAGGGAAAACTCAATCTATTAACTTCCTTTGGTAAGCTCAACTTTTAGTTAGACTAAGCTTAAACAGAGCACCCATCGGGTTTAAATTTGAACAGAATACCAGCCCATG
This sequence comes from Heliocidaris erythrogramma, assembly GCA_025617745.1. Classification (NCBI taxonomy): domain Eukaryota; kingdom Metazoa; phylum Echinodermata; class Echinoidea; order Camarodonta; family Echinometridae; genus Heliocidaris; species Heliocidaris erythrogramma. Next base: position 24,198,550 of record CM046865.1, on the reverse strand, counting down.
TGTTAAAGGGGAATTCCACCTTGATTACACGTTGGTTCTAAAAGAAGCAGGAAAAAATGAAGAAACTGGTCGGTGAAGGTTTAAGCAAAATCAGATGAGAAATAAGAACTTCATGAATTTTTGAAGTTGTACTTGTAATCAATCAAACACAAAATCGCAACTCCATGACGTATCTTATGAGTTTATGTCCCATTTACCCTGTACTGAAAATATCATTAATTTCCATTTTCTCTCCGAAAAATATTTTATCATACAAGCACCCTAGATATAATCATTTCACTTCTGCATTCACACAAAACCTGTACGATTCAAATCAGTTCCCTCATCAAAAGCAAAGAAAGTGAAAAAAAAATTTGTGTACGGAGCAAATGCGAGAGGAGCTCGCAAGATACGTCACGGAATTGCCAGTTTGTGTTTGGTTGATTACAACTTCAAAAATTTGTTATCGGCGTAGCCAGGATTTTTTAATAGGGGGGCCAGCAGACGTGAAGGATTCAACCGCATAGCCAAGATTTCATTAAACGCGGGCGGTGGGGGCGGTTGTGAGCTCGCAAAGATTGCGAAATTGGTGATGAGCACGCAAAGCGTGCTCTCCAGGGGGTGGGTGCAGGGAGTGGGAGTTTGAAAGCTCTGAAGTTTTGTAGCAAATTTGAGAGAAAGATTCTTAATAGTGTAAAGGATTTTTCTGTCACACTAAACGGCAGTTGTCTGAAAAGAGTTGAAGTTGCCAAGTGTCTAGGTGTCATGGTCGATGAGGAGTTGCGATGGACGGAACATGTGGAAAAGGTTATTAAGACTGCTCAAAAAAATATTAGTGTAATTAAGCGAGCAAAAAGTTATGTTCCTACCAGGTCTCTGAAACTTCTATATAATTCCATCGTCCTTCCTCATTTTGATTATTGTTCCTCTGTTTGGTCCGAAAGATTTCAAAGACAAACTATTAAACTACAAAAGGTTCAAAAACGGGCTGCCCGTATAGTGTTGGGAGAAGGATTCGATGTATCCTCAAAAGATATGTTTAGTCGGTTAGGTTGGATGCCTATTCAGACACGTTTCCAGTTTGGACGTGCAGTGATGATGTATAAAGCAATGCATGGCGTAGCACCAGAATACTTAAAAAAGATTTACAACATGTCAGCTCTCTACATGATCACAGCACAAGACATGCTGTAAGAGATACATTGCGTGTACCTAAATTTAGGACGGACACATACAAACATAGTCCCCTAATATCTGGAATTGCAGTATGGAACCAACTTGAAACTTCTATCAAAATGTTGCCTACTTTAAACAGTTTCAAATACACTCTAAAAGCTCTGTTATCTGCAGAGGAGATGTAAGCTGTGAACTATATGGGGATATTATGCATAGCAACTTCTTTGGTATATGTGTTGTTAATTATTTTCCCCTCATTTTGATGTGTGGTTATCATCCATATTTTAATTTGATTATTTCACAGTTTACAATGCTAATAATCCTTAATTTAAAATTCGATTCGAAAATTCTTGTAAATAGTCAATGAATATTACTGAATGATTACTTGACTAATGAGGATACCGATTAATGTGTATTATACATGTTTATGCTTGTGTATTTATATATATTGATTATTGTTGATGTTATTTGTTTTATTGTTACCAAACAGGGTCTCATGGAAGACCACCAAATTGGTGATATGAGCCACCCTGTATAAATATCAGAAATAAATAAATAACGGCTTGTAGTAAACAGTGTTTTTAGGCGGAAAGGTCCGACTGATTTTCAATTACTTGGACGCAATATTGCACTGCATGGAACAGGGGTGGGTGCAGGGAGGGGGTCCCCCCCCCCCCCCCGCCCTCCCGCGCAAAGCGCAAAAGCTCTTACGTTTTACAGCAAATCTGAGAGAAAGATAACGGCTTGTAACACTTTTTTAGGCGGAAAGTTAGTTCGACACCCTGGCTGCTTTTCAGTTATTCGGACGCAATACTGCACTGTATGTAACAGGGGTGGGTGCAGGGAGGGGGTATCCTCCTTTACCGCGCGAAGCGCGAAAACTCTGACGTTTTAGTACCTTTTTTTAGGCGGAATGTTAGTTGGACGTCCGGACTGATTTTCAGTTATTTGGACCTAATACTGCACTGTAACAGGGATGGGTGCAGGGAGGGGGGTTCCCCTTTCCCGCACGAAGAGCGAAAGCTTTCTACGTTTTAGCAAATTTGAGAGAAAGATAACGGCTCGTATAGCAAACAATTTGGGGGCGGAAAGTTATAGTTCGACGCCCCTGACTGCTCTTCAGTTATTTGGACGTAATACTGCACTGTATGTAAGACGGGTGGGTGCAGGGAGAGGGAGTTTCCCCCTTCCCCGTTCCGCCTCATTTGTCGGTACGTGTACTTTCACTTTACTCGGGCTTAACCTTTGATACAGTAAGCTCGCTGTGCTTTCGTTGTGGGTGTGAAGAATGAATAAATCAAAGCACATTTATTCCCGAAACTGACGTGCATAGAGCCGATAGTGACTCAAGAAGACACCACTGACAAATTTTAGCACTTTTACAATTTTTAATGTTATAAAACTAGTCAGATTGACCAAAAAACTCATCGCTCAGGTCGATAAAATCATAGATCTCGATTTTTACAAAATAAATATTACAATATCTACTGGTACGAGCCGCAAAAATCCGTTACGTCACTGCAGCACTACTGGTTTTACCCAGGCCCCTAAAGCTCCGCCATTTTGTCAGAGACATTTGAACACGATTTGAACGCGCCCGAAGCCCCCATTAACATACTATGAATTATTCATTTCCTAAGATGCTCCCAACATCCGTACATGCTCTTCACGCAACAAAAACAAAAACGCGGGTCAGCGCCGAGCATGCGCATTGAGAGAGGTCAAGTAGACTTAATTTATTCATGTATGTAAATGTATTCATGATATGGATTTTGACGACTTACCAGTATTGGCCAATCAGTGCCTTCCATTTTTAATATAATTATAATAATCAACAAATGATAAACAGTGAGAGGCTACTTGCGCACTAGTAATTGTAGTAATTCAATTCACTGTTGAAAAAAAATCAAACACGGTTAAAGTAGATATTCAAAGAAAATCACAAATATGGCAATTAATGTATCACTAGAAACTGGGAAGCTTACAGATGGCAATCGTATAAGTTTTATGTCAACTGCGTATCTGGTGATTATAAAAACAACACAAATAAAAGCTCTTCTCAGCATCTGGAATATCCGAGGATTCGCCAGAAATATAGCGATGTTTTGATGTCGTCACACTCGGGATCGATCCTGCTTAAGCAGACGACGTCCTATAATGAATGAACGTAATTGCAATGCAATTATTTATCAAATTATAAAGAGTTTGGTGTATTTAAACATGACCTTATTTCACACCATTATAAAGGGAAAGTGAAACTGATTCTGATAGCTAAAACCGTTTGATTGTAAATACATAGGAGAAGGGTCAATGATCAATGAAATAAACCCCACTTTCAAATTGAAAAGCCCTCCGAATAATAGCAGGATGGTATTCGTTCCCTCTTGAAACGCCGAACATGGCCCGGTGCAAGCAGCTGAAAATACAATGGCGTCTTATTTTGTTTACAAGTGACTGATTCCTTTATTTTTTTAACGCTGCATTTTTCATCAAAATAATACCATACACGAAGTTAAGAGTGAGGCAACAGACTAACATTAAGACTGACGCTAGTGAAGGAAGAGAAATAAGTGAAGAGGAGATGACAAAATAGGCTCTGAAAAATGTGTAAGATGTTATGGGACATCGTCTGCTTAGACAGGACTGGTTCAGGGTGTGTCGTCACATATCTCAGCAGCGTTCGAGGAGCTCTTCAGCTGCTATATCGGGGGCTGTATTTTACCGTTTTATAATTGATAATAATCATTACTTCAAATGTTTCCAAGCGTTGAATTTGGATAACCTTGTTTAATTTATGCCATCTATGCAATAATAAGTATTAAGCCAATATTTAAAATCATTAACGTTCTACTTTAAGCTAAGCTGTGTCACAAAAAATGAATCCATAATGTGAGAACTTCTGAAAGTAATTAAAAATATAAATACATTGTATATTATTTTTTCTCTTTTGCTGTTGATTTTATTTTTGGAGCAACTTGGAATTTAACCGGCCCCCGGCACCCCTAGGGCCAGACTTACCAGCTCTCTCTCCCCGTCTCAAAAAGAATCAGTAACTCATACGGCAAGGGGAGGGGGGGGGTAGATAGATATTGCAAACTTTCTTTTCCCCTTTTTCTTCCCATCTCTCTCACTATCTCACATCGTTGCCTTTCTCATCATATCATCTCATAAGTTATCTCTCCCATTATCTCTTAACTCTCTCTCTCTCTATCTTTTCTCTCTCATATTCTTATTTCTCCCTCACGTCCTGTTTCATCACTCTATCTGGAGTGTGATTCGAATCATTGAAAAAAAGAAGAAAAAGAAAAGAAATACATGTACTACTGGATTAATGCTAGTTGAATGTTCATAAAACCAATTTTAATTACATAGCTTCTCACAATCTAAATTACCATGTTTACAGTTTATGTGATGATATCTCCAATTATGATGCCCAGTCGATCTAAAACAGCTAGATTTGCTCACCTTCTGTTTATTTCTTTACATGATATCTTTGATCACAAATCAATTGTTTTACCTTATGTTTTTGCATCTGCTTCTTGCATCTATTTTTTTCAATTGGCGACAATTTTTTTTTTTTGCCAAACCTTCAAAATTCGCTCGGTAGGGGGTTATGAGGGTCCAGTTTCCCTCCATAATTCCCTGACAAGCAAAAAAAAAAAAAAAAAAAAAAAAAAAAGGTCTTCCATTCTAAAAGGGAGGGGGGCACAATAGAGTAAATGGCAGATCGTCTAGGGTCAAAATGCATACTTCTCTTCAAAAAAGGCACTTCCGGCTCGTGCCCCCCCCCCCCCCCCGGATCCCATAATGTTTCATGGGGTCCAGTTTTCTATGACAGTTCTAAAAGGGGGGAACAATAAAAAAAATTTAAAAAGGAGGGGGCACAATGTACACTTTTCTTTCAAAAATGGGGGGGGGGGCATGAGCTGGGATTGCCTCCCTTCCCTAAATCCACCACTGACAAAGAATTTCTGATGAACCCAATAGCCTTTTTTTTTAAGTCAAAAGTTGTCAGGGGCAGTCTGCCCCCTCTGCCCCACCCCCCCCCCCCCCCCCCGGCTACACTAGTGCCCTAACCCCAAAGCCAAAAAGTCTCCAATGAAACAATGACCAACTAATGTACATTTCAGAGTCATTAGGAATTTTGGTTGAAATTTGATCCACACATACCAAGGGCATAATTATTTGACTTGAAAATGAAAGATGGTTATGTAAATTTTCTCTAAATATTTGTAAGGCTCTCTAGATGAACTAACATGTTTTTTTTTTCTTCAAAATCTCAATAATTATTTTTGTAAAATTTAAATAGTTTTATATCATACAACAGTATTTGATAGCACAGACTTTCCCAAAATGATAATTTCAATAATCAGATATAAGATCAGTTAATTGGATTAATTTTTACATTACTTGAGGTGCACAATGGATCAAAGCATAACCTCATTGGGCCTGGTAATCACTTCCGTTATGTAAGTCAAGCTAATACAGTAGGGCAATTCAAATTTGCATTAAAAACATACTAATTCATCTGATTGATATCATTATTACAATTCCGGCAGCTTTTTTACTTGTTTCTCTTTCTCATCTTTTCCTCAGTGCACTGAGACCTTTTTCAAAGGTATAATGTGCAATATAAGAACTGTTCTATTATTATTATTATTGTTGCTATTATTATTATTATTATTATTAATATTATAAACATTAACATAAACAACAGGCAATATCCCTAGGCCATCTCGAAGAGGAAACCCTCAACTCATTAATGAGCTAAATACATCTACATGAAAGGATAGGCTGTATTAGAATTTATAAAGTGACATGTGGAGGGGCAGGTGAAGGTGCCACATGTGAAAAGCTTTACATGCAGTATCCTTTTCCCTTAAATGTGCTTGTTACAATAACTTCAAACTCTCCGGATTGTAATAAAATTATGAAGGATTTGATCTGTTGTAGCCGCCATCAGAGCTGAAGAGGTCAAGTTGAACTCCATGCATGTCTGTTGAATGAAATGAGAAAGGAATGAAATTAAGCACGTTGAAATCACATGATATGCAAATCATTAAACACAGTGGCAGATTGGGGGGGGGGGGGCATTTCCAGCCTGTGCCTCCTCCCCTTTGAAAGAGCAGTGTACATTGTGGCCTCTCTTTTTAAAATTGTGCCCCCCTCCCATTTTTGAGCTGATAATTTTTTTTTTTTTTTTTTTTTTATTCGTTGCTTGTCAGAGAAATTTGGAGGAAAACTGGACAAAAAAAATCTGATAACCTTTTTTCTGAGACCCCCCCCCCCCCCTTTACAAAATCTTTTTGAATGAACCACTGACATTCGTGTGAGTGTTATTCATACAACTGAGCCTACCTCTCTTTATTCAAAGTGGGATATGCCATCGACATCTACTGTATTGTTCCTGAAGACGAAAAGCATCATCCTGGAAGAAATAAAATAGTTCATACATAAATCACATTATAAGTATTTATTCTCCATTCATGCTGGCCTCATTGATACTTAAAGAGAATAAAAATAAGACATAGGTTCCTTTCAGATACTAGCTGAAATTTTAATGTCTTTCTTCATAAATATTTCAAAATAGTACAAAAGTACATAATTTGAAGAAAAAAAAATTGACTTGCTTTTTGTTTGCGTACATGTATTTTTGAAAAGGTTTGAAGAACACTTTCAAAGGAAATAACTTGTATTTACTTGTCAACACATTTGAGATCCCCTAAAACCCTCTTCTTAATTCAACATTACATCAAAAGCCAATTAATATACTTCAGATAGTATACATCTATCCCGGACACTAAAGCTTGAGTCAAGCTATCATTCCATCTTTAAGATCTGTAACTCCTCAACTGGATCTTAATGTACATGTACCTATGTTAAGTTTTTGTATGCTCTTAATTTCAAATGATTGGTGGCAGAATAAGGGGCCAAGGGAAGGGGGCACATGAACCTTCTCCAAGTCAAAGCAAAATAGTCTATCATTATAATCATTGACTTGACATTTGTCTAAATTATCTTGATATTCAGTAAGGGATGTAGTCAACATCCCCGGCCCAAATTTCCATTGAAACAACCATTGAGCTGCCACTTTATTTTATTTTCTTAAATTAGAGCTCTAGATCTAGAACTACTATACCTGTCATGCAATCTGTGAAATGAACATAAAGTGGCATCCTAAGTAGATCTATCTTCCACTTCATCTCCAACAGTTTGTAGTATGATGTGGCAATAGTACGTTCAGCCATGCATTCGTGAATTGATGGGTAGATACGGTAGAACTGAACACTTGGTAGGTCTGCATATTCTTCCTGTCATGTCCAACTGGAAAGAAAGAAAAAATGAAAATAATTGATAGTGTTACTCTTTATTATTACCTTCAACAAATTTGTTGGTCCTGCCTAAAATGAAAATGACTAGCGCATCTGATTTTCCTCCCTGCTACACTGAATAACCCCCGCCCCCCCCCCCCAAAAAAAAAAAACATGCATGCCTTGGGCTTGACTTCGCTTAGTTAAAGTTCTTTTTCAAATTCAATCAAACTAGGCCCTATAACTTTTCGTTTCATTTGACATTGGCTAAAAGTTCACAACGCTATAGATGTTTATTCTTTTCATTCTAATCTAATGTCAGTCATTTTATAAAATTAGACTCCACATTGAATTGAATCGGGGAGAACTAACGTTAGAGTAAAAACTAACTAGACCAGCCCCCCCCCCCCCCCCAATTAATTCAATCACTGACAAGGCTTATTTCAGTAGGTTAGTAATGTGCTTTGCCTTACACTCTAGAGTACGTCTATGTGCAACAGTTACGGTAGACTAGATCTAGGGCCTAGATCTATATACGTAGACCCTGAGTAGGAGTCTAAGTTAGATTAGATCAGATCAAGTCTATGACTATGTAGGACTTGTCAAGACCTACGTCGACTGGTTAGGCTTTTCATGTAAACGAAAAATAATAATAGACCCTACCAAAAAAAAACACACCATCTGTGACGTTAGACTTAGACCTACATGTATGTAGATCTAGTAGTAGTACTAGGCCTATGTCTAATTTAGATCTAACTAGCCTAGGCCTACTCTAGGTAACAAAGTTAGACCTAGGCCTAGGCCTACATCTTTTTCTAGAGACTAGACCAACTTGTTTTGTTAGGTCTGGTGAGATCTAATAACTAGATTTAACGTTGGACCCTATGTCTACATCTAACTTAGATAACGGATTTCTCAAAGAAGTTTAACCTAATCAACTAGGCCTATACTTGAAATGCAAATCTACGATAGGTGTACCGTCTTCTCTACATAAAAAATTAAAAATCAAATTCTATCATTGACAATGTCATTGGCTGCTTGGGAACTTGTGAACTGCTGAATTCTTCACATCATTATAGCTTGAAAAGAATTCTTTCTTTCTTCCGACCAAGTTTTGAAATAATCTGTTCCAACAGTTAGTTTTGATCACTGTCATTGACACTGATGGGGATTAAATTCTTTATGATTTTAACCTCTGAAATTCTCTGTTAATAGTCTAGGGCCTGGCTATATCTAGTTTTATGACACGGTCCCGCCCGAAACTCCGGGTAAGCTGTCAAGAGCGGCAGGGTTTGTAATGGCAATCCAGCTAAAACATAAGCTCGTAACGATAGAAAATGGAATGAAAGTTCGACAACAGATTGCCCTCATTTTTATAACATACAGTACTTCCAAATACTTTCAAAATGTTCAGAAATTCCAGGAGATCCCTCACATTGGTAGTAATTCATATGAATGTTATTCTATTTATGAAATTTAAGCGTAATTATAGTTGTACTCACCGGTAAACTTTTCACAAGAAATTCACACTTCGTGCGGGTGACGTCATTACATTGACTTTACACACAGCGGAAGTGACGAAAAAGGTCATATTTGCTGTGATTAATTCTTTTGGCTAATTGTAATATTCATGAGGTAAGGTCCAATCAGAGCTGAATATTGTCGGGATACGCAAAGCAAAAATAAATAATGCATGAAGTGAAATCGGACTTTTATGCTAATGGGGGCTTCGGGAGATATGAAATGTCTCTCGGGGGGCGGAGCCTAAATACGCTTAAATACGCTTAGATTGAATGGTGACGCTGTAGCTTATATGCAAATGAGGCAAATCCGCGGGTGCTACCTTGTCGTCTATACTATTTAATTTGTCTATGGTTTTACCACGGCAAATCACGGTAATGCCGATTTGGAGCAATACACAGATCGCTTTCACAGCGCCTATAAAAATGCTATTTGTGAGACAATTATGTATGACAAAAAGAAAATGTTATTCATTTTTCATTTTTTTGTATTTTTGAATATTATCTGCTGAAAAAATAAAGTGCTTTAGCAAAATTTTTTCACAATTTATCAAATTAATAAAATTAAAATTGGCACTACTGTTTGTGATCGTTCGTACGTGCTTCCCATTAACGCGTGTACTTTAAGGCACGCGCGGAAAGCTAATGCAGCAAGCTGCATTGTTTACGTTCTTACGTTCGCGATATAGATAGCAAGTACGACATTAACATAAATTCCTGGTTAATCTTCAAGTAAAATCTGATCACATTGTTCAATAAGCTTGTAATCTAAGCTAAGGAGATGAATGAGGGATTTTCTGGCCGAAGAAAGATTGCTTGCTTGTAAAGATTTTGTGGGAGAATATGGTACAGCGTCGGGCTTTAGCAGCTTCCTGGGTTTGTATCCCAGGCACACGGCTTGTAGGTTGGTCTCGAACGCCAAAACGTCAAAATGGTCTTCACAGACCACTCGAAAACGGGAATAAATACATGTACGTTTTGACGTTGAATTTGGTTGTTCCAATGTTCCTTATCCATACAGCACACCTTTCTCTATCCTTCTTCGGATAAGGGATGGCAAAAAAGGCTTTTACCGGACAATTTCACGACGATTCGAACAGTAAATTGCTTGGCACAACGGCATTTTTGCAACTCCACGAATATGTATGCATGCTATATGCGCTATCGTCTGCTTTTACGAACGCGTAACGCACACGCATTGTGGTGGAAACTCAAAGTGCTGCAATGACGTGACAGCTTTGGCCGACACGAGCCAATTTGCGTATCGACAGTGGCAAAAACATACTTTTTATATCAAAATATACGCACTTGTAGGCTGTTCAAAAATTACAATTTCGATACTGATTAGTTCCTAGGGACATGCAGAACAACATATTTTTTCAAAATTTGCCAGTGGTGTCTTCTTTTAACGTAAACCTAAACAGCAATAATGATTGAAGTCACTTCGGTTCATGTATTTTACTATTTGGTATTATTATTTCAATCTCGAAATGCATGCCATGTACTATTTGTCCGTTCTTGAATACTTCTATAAAAGCAAATTTTGAAACAAGAAATAGCAAGAGAAAGTATGACTTCACGCAAAACAAATTCATAAGGCTGACTAGGTTTTGTAATTTTATTAAAACTAAATGACTGAGTATATCCTTTCCAGGTCCTGATTATATGTGATAATAGATTTTTTTTTTTCATCAATCACTTTTTCTAGCTTTTTTAGCCAGCATAAAATGAATGTCAGACATTGGGAACCCTCACAACTATACATTGCGTCCCAGAAAAAAGTTAACAGTAAAAAAACGTCTCCCCAAATAAGTATTTCAAAATGTTTGGAGCAACACTTCATACCTGTGCATAGCTTAGGGTCTTTTACTCTCACTAAAAGATCTGGCGATATTTTACGCTCGAGTGAGCAAAGGCCACTTTTGTGAAAAGATGCAAAATCCAGACTTGACAAGAATTGATATTTGATCGATAATAGACATTTTATGAAAGAACAGGAATTGCCCCCCCCCCCCCCCCCCCCCCCCGCTGCGTACGGCCTTGTAAGTGCTGTATACCTTCAGAGAACAAAGCCTGTTCTTTCATAAAATGTCTATTATCGATCAAAATATGAGAATTTCTGAGCCTTTTCATGACTCCCAACTTTGCTGATGCCAGCCAGAACAAATATCAATTCTTTGCCCCCCCCCCCCCCCCCAGAAATTTCAAAATCATACTTTTTTTAATCGGGTTTTAGACTTTTAAATGATCCAATATTGAAAGCGATCATCTTGCCCCCCCCCCCCCCCCCAAGAAAAAAATTTCTGCGTACGGCCTTGAGTACTTACGTATCTCATCAACATACATGTACATGTATTAAGCTTCAGTGATCAAATTAACTACTTTTTCAGTGTTTTGAAAAATCAATTTTGACGAGTTTGATTTGAACTAACTTTCTCAGTCAACCATAAAGTTTTGAAGGGATATGTAAGGACATACAGAAACAAAGCCTATATTTTCATAAATTGCCTTTTAATGATCAGAATATGAAAATGTATAAACCTTTTCAAGACAACTTTGCTGATACCAACCAGAACCATACAATTCTGTACAAAGTATTTGTCAAACATGATTTTGCACCATTTCACAACAATGGCATTTGCTCCCTTAGCTTAAAATATCGCCAGATTTTTTTGGTGTCATTAGATAGAAGATATACTAAGCTATCCACAGGTATGACCATTTCGTACAAATTTATTTTGGGAGACTTTTTTTCAACTGTTAACTTTTTTTCTTGGACGTACTGTAGTTCTCATTGAACATTACCTTGCAAAACTAACCAGCATTTTGTAGTCTACATAGAAATGTATACAGAGGTGAAGTCGAATCTTCATGATTTAATATGCAAATTCAAATTGTAAATACGCCCTCCCCAATCATATGATACAGATAGGCTACATACCCAGATGCGGCGCTCCCCCGGGGGCGGGGAGGCACAGTCCCCCCCCCCCCCCCCCCACCTTTTCATGTACCCCAAAAGTGCCCCTTTTCATAGCTGATAAGTGCCTCCTTTGACCTCGGACATTACTGCCCCTTATGAAATCTAATAATTGCCCTTTTTCGTGTAATTAGTGCCATTTCCCGTTCTAATAGTGCATTTTTTCCTTCTGATAAGTGTTCTTTTTCACTTCTGATAAGTGCCCCTTTTTCTTCGTATAACTGCGCCCCTTCTTTCTGATAAATTCCCTTTTCACCTTCTGATATGTGCCTCCTTTAACTTCATACATTACTGCCCCTTTTGAAATGTGTGCCTTTGTTTTTCGTCTAATTAGTGCCCATTTTCCGTACTAATAGTACAATTTTCCTTTCTTATAAGTGCCCTTTTTCTCCTCTGATAAGTGACCTTTTTTCTATGTATGACTGCCCCTTCTTCTTTCTAATAGTGCCATTTTCACCTTCTGATAAGTGCCCCTTTTCAGCTCAGATAAGTGTCCCATTTAAAATCCGACAAATGTCCCTGTTTTCGTCTGATTAGTGCCCATTTTCCGTTCAAATTTTGCAATTTTCCCTTCTTATAAGTTCCCTTTTTGATCTCTGATAAGTGACTCTTTTTCTCCGTATGACTGCCCCTTCTTCTTTCTAATAAATGCCCTTTCACCTTCTGATAAGAGCCCCTTTTAAGCTCAGATAATATTAGTGTCCCCTTTGTAATCCGACAAGTGTCCCTGTTTTCGTCTGATTGGTGCCCATTTTCCGTTCTAATAGTGCAATTTTTCCTTATAAGTGCCCTATTCACCTCTGATAAATGCCTCTTCTTAAGTGGCCCTTTTACTTCTCATCAGTGCCCCCTTTTCTCTTTCTAATAGTATTATTTTCCTTTTGGTAAGTATTCCTTTTGTCTTCTGATAAGTGCCCTACCTATATAACTATATATATTTAATATATTGTACCTATATACTCCGTTGTCGCTTACAAACTGTGCCCTAAAGTCCACAAAAGAGCCACATAGGCCTACCTAGCTTCAAATAATCAGAGAGGCTTCATAATAATAGATTCCCCTACTTATATCAGCACAATGAAAGGCAGTGGAGCAGGGGGCAGGAGGGTTAAACAAGAATGAGCAGTGCCCCTAAATCATAACAGGAAGGAGGACATTTTTTCTATTTTTTAACAAAGCTCGCTCGCATTTACCATTGTCTTCTTAACATATTAGGAATATCGCTGCTATTCAAAATATCTTCAACATCTTATCAGACCATTACACTCAACTGCAAAGTAGTTTTTATCTAGAAACATGTTAAGACATAAACAATAATGGGTCGAAAATGATCCTCTATCGTGTATTAATCAGAATGTAGTGGTATACTATGTGTCAAAGTCATATTTCCCGCCTTGTTTTCACCCTATGTAGGTGCCCTCAACCTCCCCCCCCCCCCCCCCAAGAGCCCCTTTTTGTTGGTGCCCCCAACTTTGAAAGACGCTCCGCCGCCCCTGTACATACCTTTTTGGTCCTGAGTATAATATTTCTTAAGGTTAAATGAAAAGCTTCCATATGATTACACTACGATGAAATTTCAAGTCTTAATGCGATGATATAAAATTACGCTTACTAATAGAAATATTAAGAGATTTGCTTTAAAGTACGAATGTGCTAGTCTGAATAAAACTATCATCTACGCAAGCTGCTAAAATTATTTTTTTTAAATGTCCTGACAACATAATTTTATGAAGTCACAGAATTTAATCATGAAATGATGTACGTGATAAATCTGCATGATGACATTAGACACTAATTTTTTTTAACAAACTTAACAAGTAACGAGTACAAAACAGTTATACTTATGCGTGCAAGGAAACATAACCTTTTCACCTGGGCGTTGTGGCGTGCGCCTGTAATCCAGCTACCAGTGGAAGTTATAAACTGATTCAGCGGACCCAGGTTCGAGACTGAGTCACGTCTTCGGATGGTGACGTTTAAAGGTCGGTCCCAGACGTAAATAATCATATCTGATTGATACACGTCTGTAAAAACCCAATTACACACACACACACATACACACCAGGAGAGAGAGAGGGGGGTCGTTTGAAGGGTGTTAAGGGCATGCAAGCTGCATATGGTGACGCCTTCCTTTCAGAGTTTTTGTCTTCAAATTAATTACATTCGTCAGCCCTTGTCAATATTTTCCTGAAACTTTTGATACATCTATTTCTCTAATCTGTTCTGCTTCTGCCCAGACCAACTTCCATGAAGACTTATAGGGGAATTAATTAATTGGATGAAAGCAGAAACATTGGAGAAACATAATTTTTAGTGAAAGTTTCAGGTAAATCGGACCAAGAATAAGGAAGCTAAGAATTTTTGAAAGTTGCGATCAATATACTGATATGAAGATCCTCGCGTTAGAAATACGGTCACTATGTGTGATCTCATTCATGGAGAATGTTCCCATTTTCCCCTTTTCTCATTGGATTATGTTTTCTTTTTACGGGACGACATGTAAAAGTATGTTATTCATGATACCTTGGACAAAAAGTTTATTATCATTGAAATGGACAATGGTGGTATTTGTGATATTGGGGTAGACATAAAATGGATGAAATGAGATATTTCTCCATGTATGCATGCATGAAGTGACCGCATTGCCAATAGGAGATTCCCTATAATTATCATTAGTGATCTTAACTTTCAAATATCCATATTCTTATTCTTTCTCCTACTTTTCTCAAGCTCTCTCCATCCTGTTTCTCTGATTTTTCTGTTTTTACTCAATCGAAGTTACATGAAGGTTAATTCCCCTCTATTTTTTTTTCAAGCTTATGTAGGGCCTATTATGGGAGGAGGGCCAAGTAACCCACGAAAAAGGCGAACCCAGTGAGAGTGATGCTCGTAGGGGCACCAACTGACTGAGCTCGATTGCAAAGCGATCCCAGACAACACTTCATATCATAATCGAGACTGTTGAAGCGGACGCTCTTGTCCTCCATGTATGGATGGTTGGCATGATCGCAACTGCTTCCATCAGGCCGACATCCGCGCTGAACATCTTCTACTCCGTCGATAAACGTGACAGCGCTCTGAAGATAGGAAAACAAGATACATTAAAGAGCTCGTCTTACATGGACGCCCGGGCCCGGGGCACTCAGATTTTTTCTTTCTTTCTTTTTTTACGGGGTGTGCCTCAGTAAACCCTGAAATGGGGGTCTAAGGAACTGCCGGGCAGGTCAAAATATAGGGTCTACAGAGCTATGGCACTACTCTGCAAAGTGTTACACTGAGAGGGTCATTTTAAGGCTAGGCCTGATCAGAGGGTGTATGACGGGGTATTGCGTTTCTGTGGGTCTTCGGAACGGCAGTTAAAAGAAATCGGGTATCTTGAGAACAGCGATTGGCCGTTGGCCGAAAAAGGGGGTCGTCAAAGCGGTACATATATACCCATCTGTCCAATATGCCCCCCCCCCCCCCCGGGCATGGACGATAACGATGACGATAAATCATTTACAAATTGCTCTCATGTTTTTTTTATGTTGGAAATGTATTGGAAATCGCCGTTGTAGGCCCCGCCTCAACAATTTATGCTCGCTCGGTGACTCTTATTTTTTTATCCGTCTCATTTGGATTGATCGGCGAGCGAGACCTCAACGATATTGAATGTTTATGAGCCAGCTCGTCACAATTCTACTCGTGTGATGTGACGTCAGATAACCTGAGCCATGCAGAGTCCCTCTTTCTTCCTTTTTGTTTACTGAAAGAACCCCAATGGTCTAATATTTCCCCAAATCGTTCAGTTGGGTCCACTTTTATAATTATCGATATTTTTATACATGCGTATAATCGTTATCATTCAAGTTCGTTCATGTGGGACAATCCCTTTACACATTATTGTTTTAGAGTGTACTTTTCCAGGACTTTTATTTTAAGCCCTATATGCAGAAAACGAGTACGCCTACAACAGTAAACATTCAAATATTAAAACAAAAGTACAAAATATGGCAAGAATATACAACTAGCTCCCATAAAGGGACAAGACTATTTAAGGACGCACGGCAAATGTTTAAGAAAATAAGTAGCCTACATGATTGTCATGATTGTATAGGATGAAATGAAATAGAACAGACAACTTATTACCGGACATATCAAACTATTGAAGCAGGCATTTTTTAAAGACTAGGCTAATCACCATTGGTTGTATGCAATTGCTCTCTGGTAATAAAAAAAAGCGAATTAATGAAAACAATGGCCGATATCGATAAACCCAAGCAAATGCTTTTTCTAAACTTTTGCTTGCATTCACTAAAAAGCTTCTACTTGCATATGCCAAGCAAATGCTTCTGAAGACAAACATTTGCTTAGAAATATCATCCTGAAAACAAACTTTAACTTTCTCTTCTATTCAGAAAAGTATTTGCTACCAAGAACGAGCATTAGCTTGTTTGGAGAACAAAGGCTTTACCGGGCAAGCAGATGCTAGATTGAAATTTAAAAATGTGCTCTCGTCATCAAGCATTAACTTGATTTTGTCAAGGTCCTCCAATTGTGGCTTACGCATTTACTTATCGAAAAAGATTAGCCATTTTCATTGCATTTTCCATTGTTTTCATAATTTCGTTGTTGAGACTAGATAGTCACACTCTTTCGCATGTTACTCCATTTTTTTAAAGTAAGTAAACCCCGTATAATAACACTTTGATAATGGTATAATCAGTAAGGTACTATAGGCATGCTTTCCTAGTACCTCCTAGGACAAACCAGGATTACTCTTTGACCATAAGAGAGAAAATATATACAGATGATTTACTTCACATTTTGGATGAGTACGGTATATTTTTCTGGCAATAAGTGCTTTGCAGCATTTGCAAGCTTTAGAAAGACATACGAATAAAATTTTGAAATTGTCAGGTAACTTTTAGGGTGTTACACCCAAATTGCAGACAAAAGTGCTGCACCATAATTCCCCCCCCCCCCGCACACACACACAAATAATAATAAACGAAAATCGTAGATTTTCAATTTCTAAATTTGTGTAGTGAAAATGTACAGAAGTTACATATTATCGGGGATCCTCGCTGCCCAAATATCTAGATATTCTGGTACCTCGCTGCCCGAATATGAAGTGGTCGTTGCCCGAATATCGGTACTTTTGAAACTCCTGGCGGGGGGGCTGCAGCCTATTGCCGAAGGGCCCCCTTTTGCCGAATATCAACTTTTCAATTTCTAAATGTAGAGATTTTGACCCATTTTTGCAAGGGGGGCTCATGCCTTTTCAACTTTTCAATTTCTATATTTTTGCGAGCGAGCAAAAAAATTTTGTAGCTAAAATGTACATAAGTTACATAAGGAAGTATTATCTGGGAACCTTGCTGCCAAAATATGTGGATATTCTGGCACCTCGTTGCCCGAATATGAACAACTTTGAAAATCCTCAGGGAAGGGAGGGGGTTGCAGCTCATTTCCGAGGGGGCGCCTTTTGCCTGACTATTAACTTTCCAGTGTTTTTGCGAGCAAGCAAAAAAAAAAATGGCCAGTTTTTTTCCTCTTTTTTGTCCCTTCCCTTTACTTTCTGTTTTCGTTTTCCTTCCTTCTCCCTCCCCCTTTTTTCCCCGACGGAGGTGGCGCATTTTCGACAGCAAATTTTAGAGGGGAAGGTGTGACATACCTACTATGAAATAACTATGCTTATCTATGCAAGGTTGTTTGGTAGCATTGTGTGACTTTAATGCTTCAGAGCCCTTGTCATTGATTGTGCACCTGCAAAGTGCTCTGAGGCATCTGAGCATGTTTCGGCGCACATGACGATATCCCAACTAATTGTTTGAACCATAAGCATTTGAGCTCAAGTATCAGCTGTCAAGTCAAGCAAAAGGTTGAGTCATAGCTATTGCTAGAGCATTTGCTTAAGCGCAAACTTTTTCTAGGTAGTAACTGCTTCCAAGCAAATGCTCAATTTTATCGATACGGCCCAATGTACTCGACAGAGTTGTATCTCTTGTACCATGTAGAAGTGCTTATAAATTGCCACTTCGAAACTTTTGGGAATCCTGGACTTCTAAAACGAGGGGGGACGGTGAAAGGGATAGCCCACACTCTCCACTGTTCTATTTTTTCTCAAGAATACTTACATAACACAGACCCTGACAGAAGGAGTACCTCAAGCCCGTTCCCTCTGGATCGAAGTCCAGTCCGCAACTAGGATTATAACCAGTGCCAGGTATCTCGCTGTATCGGCATTCGTAGCAGGTTTGGCCTAGGTGATACTCCTCCATGAGGTCAACCACGGGTACATTGTTGCAAAGATCCGAGTTGCAGCAAACCCTACATGCTGAAGGATTAGCACACCCATTATCGCACTGGGACATGATATATGAAGGAGAACCTACCAGACATGACCGAGAAAGCAGGTAGCCACTAAAATATTCGCTCACTTCGGTCTGTAAGTGACATGATAATAAGAGAGTTTGGAGAGTGTGAAAAATAAAAATCATTAAATGTTCAAGGTTTCAAGGTTTGTTTATTTTTTAATGTCTTTTCGTTACGTAACAAACATGTATACACGGGTTGATATGACATAATATCAAACAGAATTACAAAAAAGAAAGATATAATTACACATAATAAACTGTTAAACCATCATAATTTCTGTTAAAATTAGACACAGCAAAGAAAAATAAGTGAAGGGGTCTACTGAAAAGCTCGGCTTGTATTTTATAGACCCCTTTGTAAACAATTAATTCTTCCAAACGAGGAAACAATCAAATGCCTTGTTATTGTATAACCATAAAATTGTGGTTAGTTAAGATTCCACCTCTTTAAACCTCTTTGGTCCAACTCACAAGACAAGTCCCAGTACAGTCAGCGTCTGTCTCAACGAGATCGTTGCCCGAGCTTGGCGCCGAGCAGTTGGTTGTCATGAACAAACCTGTCTCATCGTCGAAGATGTCCAGGCTACTGCAGGTATAGCACGTCACAGCACCGGACACAGACAAACAACCTAAAGATATAAGAGTTCAGTGAGCGATATCTATTTCTCTTTCTAGAGAATATACTAAAGTAAAGGCCCGTCAAAATTTCTGATAACTACATACCTCCGTGTATGTTTTTGGTATTAATTTTTGTTAAAGACAGGTGCATATCAATCGGACCAGTGGCAGATTTAGGAGGGCACATCCGGCCCGTCCCCCACCTTTGAAAGAAAAATATACATTGTGACCCCACTTTTTTTTATTGTGCCCCCCTTTAGAACTGATACTTTTTTATTGTTAGAAAATTATGGAGGGAACTGGACCCCATAACCCCCCCCCCCCCCCCCTGCAACTGAGGGACTATCGGAGAGCTAGCGAGACCACAAAATTACGTGTTTCCCTCCAAGCATTTTCCAAATGTTGACAATCCTGCATTTCTGTGTGCCCCCCCCCCCCCCCTTATACAAAATCCTGGATCCGCCCCTGAATGGGACTATGATTATTTACGTATGGGGACTGTCCTTTAAACACCATGCACATCGCATCTGAAAGTTTATCTGGCGATGTGAGCTGGAGGGCGAGCCAGGGTCCACCAAGTCCGGTTTGTAGGCGAAGACATGGAGCTGACTTTTCCGCTAGACCAACTCACATCTCCCGATCAACATACAGCCATCTATCCTCTGTGGTTTATGGTGCAAAAAGGGATCTTCCACTTCCCTGTCCCCATCGACCACCTCTCTAAAATGGTCATTAAGTTCCACCACGTGTATTTTATTGTTTTAAAACTCCCATCTACCTGGTTCAATCCAATAATCTTATATTAATCATAAATAGTTAGCATTTTACATGAGGAGCAGCACAGCTTGATATAAACACAACAGCAAAAAGTAAGTTCCCCCTAAATCAAAATGGTGTAACTTTTTAACGTAATGGTTTTGAGCACAATGACTTGGTCGAAGTGTTCCTACACTTTTTTGACTAAGTTCTGTGTGAAAATGAAATTGATCCGTCAAGTCATGTATGAGTGAGCAAAATTGTCACTTTTCAAAATTCTTTTCAAAATTCACAAGAGTCATATTTGGGGGTCATTTTGGCGAATTCTGTTTCTGGTGTATGTTCAAGTGCTGTAGTTGTTTATCATCCATCGTTAGACCCCTTCGCACCTATCCTGACATTTTTCGTGTTTTTGCACGGTTTGGTGAGCACAATTTTAGTGGAAAATTGCGATGTTCAACCCTCCAAACTTTGAAATTGCAAAATCCATTCGGATTACTGAAAAAATTAACATCAGATATTGCTACCAAAATGTGTTGTCAATTGCTGTGTAAACACAAGAGGTAATTGTCGCGTCATGGTTGAGTGAGCACACTTTGAAATAAAGCAAAAAATGCTAAAACTTCACTGTTAATATGGCGTGAAAAATAACTCCTGTGACTTTTGAAAAGTGACTATTTTGCCTTTAATGTGTGGTCACTCATGCATGACTCAATGGACCAATCTCATTTTCACACAGAAGTTAGTCAATAAGAGTAGAAACACTCCTGTTAAGTTATTTTGCTTAAAACCTTTTCGTTAAAAAGTTACGCCATTTTGCTTTAGGGGAACTTACTTTTTGTGTTGTGTTTATAATGTTTAAAAATAGAATAGGCATTTGTATCATAAAAATTATCTTATTTTAAAAAGAAGTACTGTGTTAAGAAAATATTTATTCTAAAAGATAAAATTTGTTGTATGGTTTTGAAAAAATAAATGAAATGATGTTATATTATGAAAGAATTTTGATCACGTGCACATGTCATAAACTTCACTTAATAAAAAATGTTAGAAATAAGCCGATAACACAAACTCGTAGAGACGGGCAAAGCATTGAAATTATATCCAATATATTCATGTATCATCACCGAGACTTAATTCTGCCCCCATGACTGTTTCAATGCATGGAAAATCAGATTTTGAGAATGGAATGCTGTAAACGGTTGTTGGGTATGAACGTGTTCAAGGGACCACCTGTACATGTATCTCCCATGTGTACTACCTGGAAAATAATTATGCTGGCCATGCAAATTCTCTACAAATTGATTATTGATTACTTATTTTAAAAGATAGTCTATCACGCCCCTCAATCCTTTCTCTCTTTATATCGCTTTCATTTCATAATTCCTTGTCTTTTTCTCGCTGATTTCTCTTACTTTATTTATTATCTCTTACCATATTTGCTCTCGCTTTTTTTCTTTCTTTTTTTTTAGTTGGCTTTTTTTGGGGGGGCGACGGCCCCCCTGGCTACGCGCCTGTCTTATACCAATGGAATGTTGTTTGTCCCAAATCACTTTGTCAAGCACAATTTTATCAAGGCAAATTTCAACATGGATAAGTCAGTCATATCGGGGGAGAATATGAACAGTGATGTATAAGTCAATGGGATTTTGCAAGGCCGCGCCTCATACTGTGCATTAATTACTTTTGAGCGGCGTCATTTTAGCTGACCATATATGGTACATGTCTACAATAAACAGGTATAAAATTGTCTAAATATGTGCATACAAACCATGACTTTATCATTCTCAATATATATTTGGAATAAATTAGTAGGCTATTATTGTTTCCGCTCTAGTTGAAAAAAATATGATGGCGTCAGGATGCATATTTAGGCCTACCTGCAAATATGAAGAAAACAAGAATACCCATTTCCAGTCTCTATGTTTCCACTGAAGGCAGACGATAAAGGTACTGTTGTAGATGTTTTTCACTGGTCATCCAGACACAAAGAAAAGAGAGAAAACACAATAAATATGCAATCGCGTATGGGCCAGTTATAAGTGGCTTATTAGCTGTGCAATATCTATGGATATTTTCCTACCACAAATTCTTACCATTATCATTATTTATATGCCTATTTTTATCAATGTTATCCTTATCATTATTATGTTATTAGTATCATTATCATGATTTTCATTATAATTATCGTATGCAATTTCTCTGGATATTTTCCTGAAAGTTTTCCTGTCGGGGAAAAAAAAGATTCAAAGGAAGGATTTGAAAACTAGTGCCTAAGCTTCCCAAATACCGAAAAAGGTAATGACAGAAAGTGTTGGTAAGGAAGAAGGTATAACAAAGACAGTCGAAAAATTAGTGATAAGCATTCTCTCAAATTCTCAAAAACCTTCCCTTTCGAAGCATGTATGGTTTCTAGTTTCGCATAATAAGTCATTACAATTTGAGGGTCTCAGGAAACTTGGTCAAGTTATTTGAATATTTTTTCATAAGACTGAAATATTGCTGATATTGTTCAAGAATTATGTTGTAGGCACTCAGACCAGTTGCACGAAGGAGACTGACAGAAATCAAAAGATAGGCACACGTGGTTAGTTTACAAGACATTATGTGAATTACGAAATAAACCTTCTTTTTCGTGTGTAAAATAAGAAAGAAAGAAAAAATAAAACAATTTATATTTACCAGTTAAATTCCAGATTCTCAATATGATTCAATTTGATTTGGCGAGCCAAAATATGATGTAGTCTATAGTAACAGTGGTGGCAATTATAGGCGAACCAAATGAGGAAGTTAAAAAACCCAATGAATAATCTCCGCCAATTAACAAGTGATCTACAGGGCTAAGGGGCCGGGTCTAAATATATAATATTACTTATTTCTTTCATTCCATTTTCATTGCGTTCTTGGACTTTGCCCCTTTACATAAAAATGGGAATCGTAATTATTCATGGCATGGGGAATACAAATACTCTTAGACCCTGCTTGTACTTCGCAGACCCCTTTTCCTATTAATATTAGTAGTATTGTTATTAATCCCTGATAGCAGAAAGTGTTAAAAATGACGTGATATTTACGTCGCGGTTTTCGTCTTTTTTACGTCCTGTAATTACGTCAATAAGACGACAACTTGCAGGAACGCAAGACGTCAAGAGGACGTCTTATTTTGACGTCATCTCTACGTCTTGTACACTGTAAAAACTAAAGTGCTACTTTTAGGGGCATGTATAGTGACTGCACCTGAAATGCTGTTTAGAGCACTTGTAGTGTGCTAATTTACCAGCAAAAAAAAATGTGACCGTGGCGAGCCTCGAACCAGGTTCCGCTGATTGAGAGGCGCTGATGTTACCGATGGACTAACGAATGCTTCTTGCAATCCAGTTTAGTCATGGGAGTCAAGTAGATAACATGAACTATGTGGTGTCGTAAATTCACTATGTAACAATATGATCTGCTCTAAATCGTACAATGTGAGTTAGTCTAGCGGTAATGCCAGCAATTCTCGATCAGCGGACCCTGGTTCGAAGCTCGCCCAAATCATTTTTTTTATGAATGTTTAGCAGTTTAAGGAGCCGGTCCAGCTCCTGTGAAAGTGCTGAAATAGCACGCTGTGTGCATTCAATAGCACTCTGAGTGCAGTCCCTATGCATGCCCTCAAAAAGTGCTATATACAGCACTTCAGTTTTTACAGTGTACAGATGACGTCAAAATAAGACGTCCTCTTGAAGTCTTGCGTTGGTGCAAGTTGTCGTCTTATTGACGTAATTACAGGACGTAAAAAAGACGAAAACCACGACGTAAATATCACGTAATGTTTAACACTCTCTGCTATCAGGGATATTATTATTATTATTATTATTATCATCATCATCATCATTATTATTATTATTATTATTATTATTGGTATCGTCATTATTATCATTATTATCATCATCATTATTATTATCATTATCATTATCACCACTACCACCACCAATTCTTACTATATATATTCTCATGCCTATTGTTATCAATGTTATCATTATCATTATTATGTTATCAATATCATTCTCATGATTATCATTATAATTATCGTAATTATTATAATTATAACTACTTCTACTAATAATACAATTATTTTCATTATTATCATTATTAGTCTTATTATTCTTATTACCATCATTATCATCATTTACATTCATTTAACTTTCTTAAGATGAAGTTGGTCTATATCTCATTTTGACGTTTGTATAGTATCCTTCTTTTTTATGTCGAGATCAGTGGACATGGGGAGCTAAGTGTGCTTATTAATTACATCAAAATCATGAAGAAAATTATGAACTGTAGTCTTTTAAAATCTGTGGCGGAACAACGGACACAAGGGGGGGGCTTTCCTTTTTTTTCTTCTTCTCATTTCTTTCCTTTCTATTTTAATCTTCATTTTTACATTTTCCCCCTTTTTTATCATAATAAAGACTTCCAGATTTTGCATAATTTACTATTTAATACATGCATGTAAAATATTATGCTTACTTATTATTATTATGTAATTTGGCACAATGATACTGGCATGTTAATATATTTGTTCGTGTATTTTACCTTGATTATTGTGAAAATGTTATTTTGAAAAAAAGAAGTAATAAAAGATTCTTTTTTTTTTAAATCCATATTATAAACATTTTTATAATAATTAGTGGATTATATTTCAGAAGGAAAAAATGGGCAAAAACAGTAGCCGAATAATCATTTGGAAATTGTGCAATGGTATATCGAGAGTCGGGCAAATTTTAAAGAAGACTTTTGCTTTGGTACTTGTATATAACGGCTATTTAATATACATATATGAGTTTTACGAGGAGCGTAAGTTATACCGTACAGTGCAGTGCGTATCAAAAAAGTACACACTTAAAAAATTCTCCAAAATGACAATTTCAAAACAGCTGCCTGATTTTCTATTTTTATTATTAATTATGGGTTAGGATATAGTCAATCAGATGACGCTATGATCATCGATAATATACACTTGAGTGAGCACTTTTGTAAAACTCGTAAAAATTATTTGAAATGGACCGAAGTGCATATCAGGCAGTAATTGCCATTGGCGTAGATCCGTGCATTCCTTCTTTTCATTGGGGGAAAGAAAGTTGAAAAGAAATTCTTGCACATTTACGCCTGTGGTGAATGCATTATGCTCTTTTAATTTTTAATAATCGAGTTAATTTTCACTCCATACCTAGCCGTGTGACAACTCCCCCTTCCCTCCATCTCCCCCTTCCCCCGTGGCGTGTCCAGAAATTGATGAACTGGATGTTGGATGGAATCCTTCCAAGATAGGGAAGTTATGTATCTGAGCAGTTCCCTTGATATATAATCCCAGAAATTGTACTTTTTCCCTGATGGGTCTTCAAGGAGGACAAAAAATACCTTCCCCTGATTGTGGATACCCCATTTCCCTCACTACCACCACCCCCACTACCATTGTAGCATGGTGTCTATCCAGCAGTGGCGGATCCGGGGGGCCTCCCCTGGGACCCAAAAGGGGTCCAAAAAAGGCTGATGACTTTTTTCTTTTTGGGGGGTTTTGTTTTGTTTTGCTTGTCAGAGATTTTTTGAGTTAAAAAGGGCCCCAGATTGCTGAGGACCTTTTCTTTTTTTTTTTCTTTCTTTTCCACATGCTCCAGATAGTAACAGATCCTGAAATAGGTTTGAAGAGACGAGGGAAACTGAGGATCGAAACTGAATGTTCAAATATAGATTTCTTTGTCTCTCTTCTATGAATATTAAATATTTTGGGTACATTTTCCTGTACTGCATTGCATCCTTTCGACATGCTCCAGATGAAAATGGAAGCAGAAAAGACATAAACTGTAATGCTGTTTGTGTGGGCGTGTGAGTGGGAGGGAGATGGGTAGGGGCTGTTCGGCTAAGTGAAGGTTCAGGGATGATGACGATGATGATGATTGATGCAAGATTTATTTCATCTCATATCCAAACACAAAACAATATGATTTACAATGTACAAAATCATGAAATGAAAAAGGAACCTACACACAGAGAAATATTTCCTTAATATTTCATTATGTAAACTTCCTTTTGTAAAATTTTTACTTAATATATGTAAAATTGTCTCAAATGAATGTTTTTATGTAGTTTTTTACTAAATATTTGTAATGAATTACATTTCGCATATAATGTGTCATGCAAAATGTAAAATTTTATGTAACATTTACTTAGCACTATTTAAGTAAAACTCATTTTGCAAAAGAAATGCCTATTATGTAAAATGTGTTAAGTACAAGTATTTTTTCAAAGGGAATTTTATCATGCAGATGTTCTAAGTCATCATTAAGTGAAATGTTTTGGAAACTATTGTGTATAAAATACAATTTACGAATGTCAGTTGACATTAACATGATTTTGATACACAGTTATGTAAAACTGACTGAACAAATCTTGGAAAATAACACTGTAAGATATTTCTTCATAAAGATTTTGCAATATTGCCCTTTTCGTTAAGTTTATTTAACATGCACAGTGTAATTTGTCGTCATTAAGTAAAATGTTTTGCAAACGGTTTGTTTTGCAAACGGTTTTGTATAAAATTCATCTTCGTATTTTCCCCTCAATATTGGGGAAAACACTTATATGAATATTCATGAATTTTCAGTAGCGTATGGTTTGGGGTGGCCCGATTCTAATAACTGTCACCAAATGCATAAAAAATAAGGGGTATATAAGAGCTTGCACTAGACTGTACGAATTAGATAGGATAGGACTAGGATAGGATAGGTTAAGATATAGAATAGCTTAAATTAGGATAGGTTAGGATTAGGATTGATAAGTTAAGACCAAGAAAGACATAACAAGCAGGTTTAATTTTTTTTTACCTAGGTTGGAGGAAACTGAATTTGCCCAAGCACATAATACATGTGTGGAATTGTTTGTTAGGTAAAATTTACACATGAATTTTAAATACCTATATTTAACATGACATTTTACATAATTATCGTCGAATATTTTGTTAGCTAAAATTTACACAAGTTCCTATTTAACAAAACAATTTACATAATTTTGGTAAAACATTTTATGAAGTAAATTTTACAAAAAAGTTATGGAGTTCCTATTTAACATAATTTTTTACATAATTTTTGTAAAAATTTCTCTGTGTGTACTGGAAAGCATAGCTTGTTTGTGTAGGTTCCCAAGAATAAATATCACATTAACGATGAAATGGTTGCAAAAATTTCGAAATTGAAAAGTTGATATTCGGGCAAAGGTACGATATTTGGGGAACCACCACATTATTCGGGCAGCAGAGTGAGGTGCCAGAATATCCACATATTTGGGCAGCGAGGTTCCCAGATAATTTTGTAGCTTCTGTACATTTTCACGACGAAAAGTCCCCGCCCCCATCGATACCCATGTTAGCTAACGGGTTAAAACACTGGATCCTCGATCCTCGTGGTTTCCAGTAAGCAATACGCGGATGATGTATAGGCCTGATCACTAGCGTACCCAATGGGGGCAAAGGGGCAGACTGCCCCCGAAAACATTTTACCCGAACAGAAAAAAAGAATTACAAAGACAATTCCCCCCTGACTGCCACAGATTACACAGATACCTGCAAGCAAGCTCGTCTATTATGCCTTATCATATTGACAATTGTTGTGTTTACATAGTCCTGACAATATTTTGGGGGCTACTTTTGAGAAAGCAATACATTTTTTCACAATTCAATAACTTAGTAATCAAAAAACCGATTAACACCAAATTGCACCGCAAGAAGATTATTATACTCAAAATTATGTTATGAAAGTTTGAATTGAATTGAATGAAAATCTTTTGAGTTATCATAGAAGGTATCAGTTATCATAGAAGGTATCAGAAGGTAAGAAAATGGTTTTTCTTTACATATAGAGCATTTGGGGGGGGGGCAAAACGTTTAAAAGGGCACTTTGGGGTTTTCATTTCAGGGGTCTGACACTTTTTTATATTTTTGGAATGGACATCCATATCTCTTCCTTCTGACAAAATTTGGTCCCTGGGCTTCAAGGGGAAAAATTTACCCCAATTTTTAGGGGTCGTCTGACACCCCATCCCGACGGAAGTTTGGTGCATGGGGGAGATGGGGTGAAATCGACCCGACTTTGGGGCTTCCTTTGGGGGCTCTGGGGGCTAAACCCGACGGCTACGTTCAGGCTGACAACCTTTTTGTCCATGACTTACATGGGGGTCAAATCTTATGATAGGGGTGACTTTTTCGGGACAGGCTCCCAGACTAATTACCCCCTTAGGTCAACTACCTCCTAGGACAACTACCCCCAGGACAACTACCCCCTCCAGGACATCTCTTCCTTATGTTCATTCATATTTTCATCCTTTTATCTAATCTGTCCTAAACTTAATATTGCTTTATCTTTCTGCATTTGCTTTCCCTAACTTTCCTTATGTTGTTCCTTGTTTTAATATCATTTTATCCGTATCTTTCCTTTATTTTTTCCCCATTCACCTTTACTTCTATCCCTCCCTACGTCTCTCTTTATTTTCTTCTTTTCTCCTTTCTTTCCTTCTTTGCTTAATATGTTATTCTTTGTTTTGGGCTTTCTTTCGTCTTCTCTTTCTGTCTTTTCTTATGTTATTCTTTGTTTAGATCTTTCTTCATCTTCTTTTGTTGTCTTTCCTAATGTTCTGTTTTGTTTTGATCTTTCTTTGTTCTTCTCTTTCTGTCTTTCCATATATTTTTTTCTTTCTTTATCTTCTCTTGCTGTCATTTCCTTATTTTATTCTTTGTTTTATCCTTCCATCGTCTTGCCTTTTTTCTCTCCACACAGAACATGCCAGACGGTCAATTCGTTAGTTATATCGGACTATGCGATCTTTACATTCGTGCACATGAAAATTGGTTTCCTTTCCAGCTAGGTTGACCCCTAAATAAATTTAGGGTGATATTTAGCAAGAAAAGGAAGAACAGGCCAAAATGGACTTAAAGACCATCTCCGAACGGAAAAATGAAATGGATAAATCATATATCAAACTGAAGCTTATGAGCCACAGAATACAGTAATTGCTACTCTTTGCTCACAAAGTTTCATGCAGAGGAGAAATAATTGTTGGAAAGCTTGAATTCAAGAGCATCAAAATCCGGAAATAATCTCATGAAAAACAGAAGACGATGACGTCATCATAATTTATGTAGAGGCTATAGGCCACTGGTTACTTCTTCACGTGTGTTAACGTGCTGTCACTTGTCAGATGATAATAACTGAGAAAAAGTAAAGTACATAAATAAAGAAGAGAAGAAGGGTGCACCGATCTAATTCGATAAATATAAATTCAATATAAATTAACCCCTTTTGTAATATTCTTTATCTTTTTCCCTCTCTCTCTCTTTTCCCTCTCTCTCTTTCTTGATATTCAATTGGGGAATGTGCCCCCCAGTCGCCTATGAAGCTACGCCCCTGATTCTGTGTTACTTATCTGGGTCGGAGTAACGTAGCCTACTTATTATGGCCCTGATTTCACCCTATGAAGAACAGTTTAAAGGGCAATCCAACCTTGGTAATAAAATGATTTGTGTAAAAGCAGAAAAATAAGAAAAACGAAAAGTTATAAAGGTTTGAAAAATGAGATCACTTCATCTATGCGAATCTCAAATTGGCAATTTGGTGAGTCGATTGTGACATATTTGTGGACAACTCTCCCGTTTGTCGTATATAAAAATATCATTAATAATTAGCGGTTTTCTTCGAGGCGCTCTTACCCTCGGGGCAGTACTCAAAATATATGGGAGAAAGCATATTGTTATAGGTCCTCATGAAAGAAAAAGATCCTACTGAGTAATACATTTTTTTTAAAGTGACATTTAACTCATTTTGTGTGTTGGAGCGAATGGGGGAGTTGTCCACAGCTACATGACAGTGACATTACCTATTCGGCCAATTTGAAACTCCCATATAAATATTTATAGTGATTACAACATTCAAACAATCATAAATTTCTTATTGCTTGTCCGATTTCATTCAAACTTTCACCAATCTGCTTCTCTGATTTTCCTCTTTCTTTCAAAGCAACTTGCTATTAAGGTCGGATTTCCCTTTAAGGTCATAATTATTGAAATGCAGTATAAATTAGACTCACTGCACAAGAAAATATTCTTATATGGCCTCTAAGTCTGTTTATCATAAAGCAACATAATCATGATAATGGTTAACAAGACTTGAACAAGTACAACTATAGAGGTGGGATGTAGAACCGCCTTGAAATAAGGAGTGAGTGGCATTTCTCAGAAGGGAAAAATAGCACTTATTAGAAAGTGAAAGGGGAATAATCTAAATCAAAATGGGGCATTCTTCAGATCTGAAAAAGGGAGAATTATTAAACGGGGAAAAGGGCAATGGGGGAGACACTTGTCAGAAGTAAACAAAAAGCAAAAAAAGGGCATCCATAAGATTTGAAAAGGGGCACTTATGAGAATGGAAAATGGGCATTTATAAGAAAGAGAAATTGTCACTTATTTAGAAGGAAAGGAGGGGCACTCATCAGATTTGAAAAAAGGGGATTTAATGGAAAGGAAAAGGGGAACTTATCAGAAGTAAATAGAAGCACTCATCAGATTTGAAAAGGGAAACTTAATAAGATGGGGAAAGGGCATTATTATGGAAAGAAAAAAATGCACTTATCAGACTTTAAAAAGGGCACTTATCAGTAGGGGGAAAAGAGCACTTATAAAAGGAAAAACGGGCACTTATCAGAGTAAAGAGGGGCACCTTTTCAAAATTAGAAAGAAACACATTATGGGTGCTTGAAAATTGGGTCGAGGCGCTGTGCCCCGCCCCCGAGGCCCGCATCTGGTAAAAAGGACATGTTTGTATCAGTACATATTGTTAGGCTGTCCTATGTTTCATCATTTCCATACCCGTGGGTTGTCGGACTACTGAGATTATCCCAGGATATTGTTCTATAATAGGTAATAAGTGACAAAATGTAATAAATGAAGCTATATTTGAGAAGTCGCATTGGTTTTGCGTACAATTCAATTAGACGAGAACTTCTCCAAACATAGTTACTTTTTACATTTATTTATGCGACATGTATCTTATGTGTATTGTTTTATGACTTTTTCATACATTTCTGTGTTGAAACAGTTATGCCATCTGCCGCTTGAAATAACAAGGAACAATGTCGGTTAAAAAGTACAATGAACTCATGCCTGCGTGGAAGAGGGACTTCGAAAAACATATTCCAGTTCCTGGTTCTTTTTTTTTATCAACATTGAAATGTTGGATTTTACATTGTTGATGTGTGACCTCCAAATTCACAATGTACTTCAGGTATAAATCAATAGATGATTCAACAAAGAGAATGTATATTCACTCATAATCATGGTATTGAAGAATTTCCTCTTGTTAACGACCTTAAACGGGCAAGAGAAGATTAATGAAGATATATACATGAGAAGTCGCAATTGTCTCAATGTCATACATGCGTTTATATACCCGAGTGTCCAAAAAAAGAGCGATACACTTTTAAAATAGCCCCCAAATAAAAAAACTCTATCGAATTGTGGGAAAATGTATATATATATATATATATATATATATATATATATATATATATATATATATATATATGGATAGCTGAAAGTCTCTTCTATCATATGATACCAAAAAGTCGAAAATGATTTATGCTTGAGTGAGCACTGCCCACTTTTATAAAGGACATGAAAATTAGGTTGCGCAGAAAGCTACCCACTGTGGGTGGAGTGAATAGTTATCCAGTTTAGAAATTGGTGATTGTTTGATGAGTTTATGATAAATCATGATGGATATGAGTTTGTGCAGTGAATAACATGGCTTATGAATTCAAAAGTTTATGAATGATTGATCATGTATTGTCTTTTTAATCACAATTTGATTATGGAAGTTGTTTTGCTCACAGTACCTTATTATCGGGTAATGATGTCTGTGGTAATTGTAGCGGTGCTCCTGCCATGGTAGGTTTGCAAAAACTAAAAAACAAAACACAGACAAGACTCAAAGCAAACGTCAAGCGTATGGCAGCAAATACATAAACCATGATAAAGTACAGGAGAAATCAAAATAAAAACCTCCAAATTAAGTCCTATGTATGTTGAGTCCATTGGGGGGGGGGGGGGGGCTTGTGGCTGTATCCTCCCCCTCAAAACTTGCCGTTGGTACTAAAATGCCCGTGTCAGTATACATTCGGTTGTGTGGAAGAACTTTGTCTGTGTATGTGTTTTTGCGTGTGGGGGTGAGGGGTGTGTACCCAAATGTAAGCGAGAAATTTCGGCAAAATATTTCAGGGGTCTGACACTTTTTTATATTTTTGGAATGTACATCCATAGCTCTTCCTTCTGACAAAATTTGGTCCCTGGGCTTCAAGAGGAAAATTTTACCCTAATTTTTAGGGACAACTACCCCCAGGACAACTACCCCCTCCAGGACATCTCTTCCTTATGTTCATTCATATTTTCATCCTTTTATCTAATCTGTCCTAAACTTAATATCTTTCTGCATTTGCTTTCCCTAACTTTCCTTATGTTGTTCTTTGTGTTAGTATCATTATCTGTATCTTTCCTTTATTTTTTCCCCATTCACCTTTACTTCTAACTTCTATCCCTCCCTACGTCTCTCTTTATTTTCTTCTTTCTACTTTCTTTCCTTCTTTGCTTAATATGTTATTCTTTGTTTTGGGCTTTCTTTCATCTTCTCTTTCTGTCTTTTCTTATGTTATTCTTTGTTTACATATTTCTTCATCTTCTTTTGTTGTCTTTCCTAATGTTTGTTCTTCTCTTTCTGTATTTTGATCTTTCTTGGATCTTCTCTTTCTGTCTTTCCATATATTTTTTTTTCCTTTCTTTATCTTCTCTTGCTGTCTTTCCCTTATTTTATTCTTTGTTTCATCCTTCCATCGTCTTGCCTTTTTTCTCTCCACACAGAACATGCCAGACGGTCAATTCGTTAGTTATATCGGACTATGCGATCTTTACATTCGTGCACATGAAAATTGGTTTCCTTTCCAGCTAGGTTGACCCCCCCCCCCCCCCCCCCCCGGCTCCCGGACTATACCAAAGAAGTACCCCTTTCCCTTTATCTAAATTTAGGGTGATATTTAGCAAGAAAAGGAAGAAAAGGCCAAAAAAAGACCATCTCCGAACGGAAAAATGAAATGGATAAATCATATATCATGGGCCACAGAATACAGTAATTGCTACTGTTTGCTCACAAAGTTTCATGCAGAGGAGAAATAATTGTTGGAAAGCTTGAATTCAAAGCATCAAAACCCAGAAATAATCTCATGAAAAACAGAAGACAACTTGATGACGTCATCATATGTAGAAGCTATAGGCCACTGGTTGCTTCTTCACGTGTGTTAACGTGCTGTCACTTGTCAGATGATAATAACTGAGAAAAAGTAAAGTACATAAATAAAGAAGAGAAGAAGGGTGCACCGATCTAATTCGATAAATATAAATTCAATATAAATTAACCCCTTTTGTATTATTCTTTATCTTAATACAGAACGATTGGCTCTGGATACTTTATCATCTCATCAGGCTGGAGAAATGAGTCGCAGGCATCACAGGGAGGAGTTGGCCTACTGATTGGCAGAGGAGCAAAGAAAGCGCTACTGGATGTTAAAAGAATCAGCGCTCGTGTTCTCCGTGTGGATTTTGACGGAAATCCAAGAACCACTGTCCTAGTTGTCTATTCACCTACCAACTGTGCAGATCAGAGTGAGGTGGAGGAGTTTTACCAGACGATAAGAATCGCCCTCCAGGACATCCCTGTGCATAACTTCCTCAGCATTCTTGCCGACTTCAATGCCAGAATTGGCCCTGAAGTAGCGCTTCACACCTTTCATGACGCCACAAACAGGAATGGTTTCTGCCTCGTCGATCTGCTCATGGAGTTCGGT
Source organism: Heliocidaris erythrogramma (assembly GCA_025617745.1). Lineage (NCBI taxonomy): Eukaryota > Metazoa > Echinodermata > Echinoidea > Camarodonta > Echinometridae > Heliocidaris > Heliocidaris erythrogramma. The sequence continues at coordinate 24,164,940 of CM046865.1, read as the reverse complement.
CTAATCCCTGCCAATGCTCTGTTCCAGAAGAGACCGGGCAAGCTCTGGACATTCAGGGATAGAGCCACAGATACTCTACGACAGCTAGACTACATACTGATCCGAAGAAAATGGAGGAACAGTTTATTGAACGCTGAAGCCTACAACACTTTCTGCTCTGTAGGTTCGGATCACAAAGTCGTATGTGCTAAGATCAGACTCAGCCTGAGAACCGCCAAGTACACCAGAAAGGTCCGGTATGACTGGAGACGCTTTGCTGCATCACCAGAGATCCAGGAACGGTACACAGTTGCTGTTAAGAACCGGTTCCAAGTGCTCGAGGAAGATGACAACAGTGCCAAATACAGTAAGTTTGTGGAAGCCAACCAGCAGGCCATGGAAGAGTGTGTGCCACCGAAACCCAAGAGGAAATCAGCCCACACCTCAACAAATCCACAAGTTGTAGCAGCCAGACAGAAGGCAGATGTGGCCCATGCCAAATGGAACACATACGGCTCTGATGAGGACAAGGCAACCTGGAAACTCGCACTTAACAAGCTATACGAGACCTATGACCAGATGAAGGAGCAGGAACTTGAGGAGCACTCCTGCACCATTGAGGCTGCTCTTGGAGCTCAACGATACGGCGAAGCCTGGCGAGTTGTGAATGAGATGACTGGACGAAAGAGAACGAAGGAAGGCCAAGTCTCGGGAAACAGTCCTGAGGAGCGGGTGTCAACATGGTTCACTCACTTCAAGAAGCTTCTGGGAGAAACACCCTCCGTTGAGGATCCAGACGAAGTGATCCCTAACATATTCGAGGATCTGGACATCATAGACGAGCCTTTTACTCTCAACGAATACAGGGAAGTCAAGGCAGCCCTGAAGCTAGATAAAGCACACTGGTCCAGATGGCATACCTCCTGAAGTATTCAAGGTGTGTGACTTTGACGACATCTGCCTGGACTTCTGCAACAAAGCTATCTTGGAAAACGACAAGCCTGATCTCTGGTCTTTTATGAACATAATCCCAGTGCCAAAGGCTGGTGACCTGTCAAACACCAATAACTACCGAGGAATCAGCTTGATATGTGTCATAGCAAAGATCTACAACAGAATGATCCTTAACCGCATACGCAGTGTCATAGACTTGAAGCTCGGGATAAACCAGAACGGCTTCCGCCCCAAGCGTTCCACAGTGGCTCAAATCCTCACATTGAGAAGAATCATTGAAGGAGTTAAGGCGAATCATTTACCTGCTATAATCACCTTCATTGATTTTAAGAAGGCCTTCGACTCTATTCACAGAGGGAAGATGATGAGAATTCTGAAGGCATATGACATTCCACCAACCTGCTGAGGGCAATTGAGGGCATGTATTCCAACACCAAGGCAAGAGTCGTGACACCAGATGGAGAAACGGAGCAGTTTGATATCACTGCTGGCGTCTTGCAAGGAGATACCCTGGCACCATTCCTATTTGTCATTGTTCTTGATTACGCAATGAGGAAAGCGATGGCTGACGGAAAGGAGGAGGAGCTTGGGTTTACCATAACCCCTCGCAAATCTAGGAGGCACACCAAGCAAGTCTTAGCGGACCTCGACTTCGCTGATGACATTGCCCTGCTGTCCGATGCGATGGAACAGGCCCAGGAACTTCTTCTAAGAGTCGAGCACGAATGCAACAAGGTCGGCCTCTGCCTAAACGGTTCTAAAACGAAGTACCTGGTATATAATGCAGATGAGGACCACTCCACACTCCGCACCCGCGATGGCACCACCCTTGAGAGGAAGGAGGACTTCAAGTACCTTGGGTCTTGGGTTGATGAGGCGTTCAAGGACATCAACATCAGGAAGGCACTCGCCTGGAGAGCTCTCAATGGCATGGACGAGACCTGGAAGTCAAACTTGAGCCCCGGGATCAAGAAAAGATTTTTTGTAGCCACAGTGGAGTCAATCCTCATATATGGATGTGAGAGCTGGGCACTCAACAAAGCAATGGAGAAGTCCTTAAATGGTACATATACCCGCATGCTGAGGAAAGTGCTGAATGTTCACTGGAGTTCACACACCACAAACAATGAACTCTATGGCAACTTGCCCGCAGTCACGGATAAGATAGCCGCTAGACGACTCCAACTTGCCGGACACTGCCACCGCCACCCAGAACTGACCACTCAGAAACTAGTGCTGTGGGAACCGAAGCATGGTCACAAGGGAAGAGGACGACCTCGTACAGATTTTATAGAAGTCCTCAAGCGCGACACTGGAGCCCAGAATACCAGGGAGCTGGCGACGAGGATGGATGACAGATCGGTGTGGAGGTCCCATGTCCTGTCCCGCCAGAGGGCGACCTAAGTCAAGTAAGTCAAGTTTATCTTCCCCCCCCCCCCCCCCTCTCTCTCTCTCTCTCTTTTCTCTCTCTCTCTTTCTTGATATTCAATTGGGGAATGTGCCCCCCAGTCGCCTATGAAGCTACGCCCCTGATTCTGTGTTACTTATCTGGGTCGGAGTAACGTAGCCTACTTATTATGGCCCTGATTTCACCCTATGAAGAACAGTTTAAAGGGCAATCCAACCTTGGTAATAAAATGATTTGTGTAAAAGCAGAAAAATAAGAAAAACTAAAAGTTATGAAGGTTTGAAAAATGAGATCACTTCATCTATGCGAATCTCAAATTGGCAATTTGGTGAGTCGATTGTGACATATTTGTGGACAACTCTCCCGTTTGTCGTATATAAAAATATCATTAATAATTAGCGGTTTTCTTCGAGGCGCTCTTACCCTCGGGGCAGTACTCAAAATATATGGGAGAAAGCATATTGTTATAGGTCCTCATGAAAGAAAAAGATCCTACTGAGTAATACATTTTTTTTAAAGTGACATTTCAGTCATTTTGTGTGTTGGAGCGAATGGGGGGGTTGTCCACAGCTACATGACAGTGACATTACCTATTCGGCCAATTTGAAACTCCCATATAAATATTTATAGTGATTACAACATTCAAACAATCATAAATTTCTTATTGCTTGTCCGATTTCATTCAAACTTTCACCAATCTGCTTCTCTGATTTTTTCCTCTTTCTTCCAAAGCAACTTGCTATTAAGGTTGGATTTCCCTTTAAGGTCATAATTATTGAAATGCAGTATAAATTAGACTCACTGCACAAGAAAATATTCTTATATGGCCTCTAAGTCTGTTTATCATAAAGCAACATAATCATGATAATGGTTAACAAGACTTGAACAAGTACAACTATAGAGGTGGGATGTAGAACCGCCTTGAAATAAGGAGTGAGTGGCATTTCTCAGAAGGGAAAAATAGCACTTATTAGAAAGTGAAAGGGGAATAATCTAAATAAAAATGGGGCATTCTTCAGATTTGAAAAAGGGAGAATTATTAAACGGGGAAAAGGGCAATGGGGGAGACACTTGTCAGAAGTAAACAAAAAGCAAAAAAAGGGCATCCATAAGATTTGAAAAGGGGCACTTATGAGAATGGAAAATGGGCATTTATAAGAAAGAGAAATTGTCACTTATTTAGAAGGAAAGAAGGGGCACTCATCAGATTTGAAAAAAAAGGGATTTAATGGAAAGGAAAAGGGGAACTTATCAGAAGTAAATAGAAGCACTCATCAGATTTGAAAAGGGAAACTTAATAAGATGGGGAAAGGGCATTATTATGGAAAGAAAAAAATGCACTTATCAGACTTTAAAAAGGGCACTTATCAGAAGGGGGAAAAGAGCACTTATAAAAGGAAAAACGGGCACTTATCAGAGTAAAGAGGGGCACCTTTTCAAAATTAGAAAGAAACACATTATGGGTGATTGAAAATTGGGTCGAGGCGCTGTGCCCCGCCCCCGAGGCCCGCATCTGGTAAAAAGGACATGTTTGTATCAGTACATATTGTTAGGCTGTCCTATGTTTCATCATTTCCATACCCGTGGGTTGTCGGACTACTGAGATTATCCCAGGATATTGTTCTATAATAGGTAATAAGTGACAAAATGTAATAAATGAAGCTATATTTGAGAAGTCGCATTGGTTTTGCGTACAATTCAATTAGACGAGAACTTCTCCAAACATAGTTACTTTTTACATTTATTTATGCGACATGTATCTTATGTGTATTGTTTTATGACTTTTTCATACATTTCTGTGTTGAAACAGTTATGCCATCTGCCGCTTGAAATAACAAGGAACAATGTCGGTTAAAAAGTACAATGAACTCATGCCTGCGTGGAAGAGGGACTTCGACAAAACATATTCCAGTTCCTGGTTCTTTTTTTTTATCAACATTGAAATGTTGGATTTTACATTGTTGATGTGTGACCTCCAAATTCACAATGTACTTCAGGTATAAATCAATAGATGATTCAACAAAGAGAATGTATATTCACTCATAATCATGGTATTGAAGAATTTCCTCTTGTTAACGACCTTAAACGGGCAAGAGAAGATTAATGAAGATATATACTTGAGAAGTCGCAATCGTCTCAATGTCATACATGCGTTTATATACCCGAGTGTCCAAAAAAAGAGCGATACACTTTTAAAATAGCCCCCAAATAAAAAAACTCTATCGAATTGTGGGAAATGTATATATATATATATATATATATATATATATATATATATATTTGGATAGCTGAAAGTCTATTCTATCATATGATACCAAAAAGTCCGAAAATGATTTATGCTTGAGTGAGCACTGCCCACTTTTATAAAGGACATGAAAATTAGGTTGCGCAGGGGGGCTATCCACTGTGGGTGGAGTGAATAGTTATCCAGTTTAGAAATTGGTGATTGTCTGATGAGTTTATGATAAATCATGATGGATATGAGTTTGTGCAGTGAATAACATGGCTTATGAATTCAAAAGTTTATGGATGATTGATCATGTATTGTCTTTTTAATCACAATTTGATTATGGAAGTTGTTTTGCTCACAGTACCTTATTATCGGGTAATGATGTCTGTGGTAATTGTAGCGGTGCTCCTGCCATGGTAGGTTTGCAAAAACTAAAAAACAAAACACAGACAAGACTCAAAGCAAACGTCAAGCGTATGGCAGCAAATACATAAACCATGATAAAGTACAGGAGAAATCAAAATAAAAACCTCCAAATTAAGTCCTATGTATGTTGAGTCCATTGGGGGGGGGGGGGGGGGGCTTGTGGCTGTATCCTCCCCCTCAAAACTTGCCGTTGGTACTAAAATGCCCGTGTCAGTATACATTCGGTTGTGTGGAAGAACTTTGTCTGTGTATGTGTTTTTGCGTGTGGGGGTGAGGGGTGTGTACCCAAATGTAAGCGAGAAATTTCGGCAAAATATTTCAGGGGTCTGACACTTTTTTATATTTTTGGAATGTACATCCATAGCTCTTCCTTCTGACAAAATTTGGTCCCTGGGCTTCAAGGGGAAAATTTTACCCTAATTTTTAGGGGCCGTATGACACCCCATCCCGACGGAATTTTTGTCAGTTTTTTGTATTTTGTAATGTCCAGTCATACTACTTCTTACAGACAAAGTTTGGTGCATTGGGGAGATGGGGTGAAATCGACCCGACTTTGGGGCTTCCTTTGGGGGCTCTGGGGGCTAAACCCGACGGCTACGTTCAGGCTGACAACCTTTTTGTCCATGACTTACATGGGGGTCAAATCTTATGGGTAAAAAGGGGTGACTTTTTTCGGGACAGGCTCCCAGACTAATTACCCCTTAGGTCAACTACCTCCTAGGACAACTACCCCCAGGACAACTACCCCCTCCAGGACATCTCTTCCTTATGTTCATTCATATTTTCATCCTTTTATCTAATCTGTCCTAAACTTAATATCTTTCTGCATTTGCTTTCCCTAACTTTCCTTATGTTGTTCTTTGTGTTAGTATCATTTGTGACCCGACGCCTCGAAACCTACAATAAGTCTCCAAAATTATAATTTTTGCTTTATACATTTTCTGAAAGTAGAGATTCTCAGCTTTCCAATGGTATATCACTTGCCTAGTTTACCCAATGGTAACGCCTTTGAATATCTCATTTAGAATCAGTATATGTAACCAGTAATCAATAACTCCTATTCAGAGAAAATGGCCATTTAAGTTCGGAACAAAAGAGTGCTAAACTTTCGCTCTCTGTGTGCCCAAGTAAAACTGGGTATTCAAATGACCATAGCAACCGGTATGAAGGGATTATCAGATTAGACTAAATTTTGGCACTCTGTTCCAAGAGGACCTATTCATTACTCAATCCAAAAAATCAATTTAATACCTTTAGAGGTAAAATAGTAATTTGGCATTGAATGAAAGTATTACAAAAGCTCTCCAAACATTCATTAGCTCGACAGGGTGAAAAAAAGGAGTCATTTTAAAATGCCCCCAAAACATATTTCTAAGTGGAATTACGACTCACAAACTTGAGACATGATAGAATGATAATGAAACTACCCATTTCTATCAAAAACAGAAAATCGACTGATCCAAGCAAATTTACTATTTTGGGCTGTTTGCTACGTTGTGGTCCGTGCGACTTATTGTAGGTTTTGAGGCGGCGGGTCACATTTTATCTGTATCTTTCCTTTATTTTTTCCCCATTCACCTTTACTTCTAACTTCTATCCCTCCCTACGTCTCTCTTTATTTTCTTCTTTCTCCTTTCTTTCCTTCTTTGCTTAATATGTTATTCTTTGTTTTGGGCTTTCTTTCATCTTCTCTTTCTGTCTTTTCTTATGTTATTCTTTGTTTACATCTTTCTTCATCTTCTTTTGTTGTCTTTCCTAATGTTTGTTCTTCTCTTTCTGTATTTTGATCTTTCTTGGATCTTCTCTTTCTGTCTTTCCATATATTTTTTTTTTCCTTTCTTTATCTTCTCTTGCTGTCTTTCCCTTATTTTATTCTTTGTTTCATCCTTCCATCGTCTTGCCTTTTTTCTCTCCACACAGAACATGCCAGACGGTCAATTCGTTAGTTATATCGGACTATGCGATCTTTACATTCGTGCACATGAAAATTGGTTTCCTTTCCAGCTAGGTTGACCCCCCCCCCCCCCCCCCCCCGGCTCCCGGACTATACCAAAGAAGTACCCTTTTCCCTTTATCTAAATTTAGGGTGATATTTAGCAAGAAAAGGAAGAAAAGGCCAAAATGGACTTAAAGACCATCTCCGAACGGAAAAATGAAATGGATAAATCATATATCATGGGCCACAGAATACAGTAATTGCTACTGTTTGCTCACAAAGTTTCATGCAGAGGAGAAATAATTGTTGGAAAGCTTGAATTCAAGAGCATCAAAACCCGGAAATAATCTCATGAAAAACAGAAGACAACTTGATGACGTCATCATATGTAGAGGCTATAGGCCACTGGTTGCTTCTTCACGTGTGTTAACGTGCTGTCACTTGTCAGATGATAATAACTGAGAAAAAGTAAAGTACATAAATAAAGAAGAGAAGAAGGGTGCACCGATCTAATTCGATAAATATAAATTCAATATAAATTAACCCCTTTTGTATTATTCTTTATCTTAATACAGAACGATTGGCTCTGGATACTTTATCATCTCATCAGGCTGGAGAAATGAGTCGCAGGCATCACAGGGAGGAGTTGGCCTGCTGATTGGCAGAGGAGCAAAGAAAGCGCTACTGGATGTTAAAAGAATCAGCGCTCGTGTTCTCCGTGTGGATTTTGACGGAAATCCAAGAACCACTGTCCTAGTTGTCTATTCACCTACCAACTGTGCAGATCAGAGTGAGGTGGAGGAGTTTTACCAGACGATAAGAATCGCCCTCCAGGACATCCCTGCGCATAACTTCCTCAGCATTCTTGCCGACTTCAATGCCAGAATTGGCCCTGAAGTAGCGCTTCACACCTTTCATGACGCCACAAACAGGAATGGTTTCTGCCTCGTCGATCTGCTCATGGAGTTCGGTCTAATCCCTGCCAATGCTCTGTTCCAGAAGAGACCGGGCAAGCTCTGGACATTCAGGGATAGAGCCACAGATACTCTACGACAGCTAGACTACATACTGATCCGAAGAAAATGGAGGAACAGTTTATTGAACGCTGAAGCCTACAACACTTTCTGCTCTGTAGGTTCGGATCACAGAGTCGTATGTGCTAAGATCAGACTCAGCCTGAGAACCGCCAAGTACACCAGAAAGGTCCGGTATGACTGGAGACGCTTTGCTGCATCACCAGAGATCCAGGAACGGTACACAGTTGCTGTTAAGAACCGGTTCCAAGTGCTCGAGGAAGATGACAACAGTGCCAAATACAGTAAGTTTGTGGAAGCCAACCAGCAGGCCATGGAAGAGTGTGTGCCACCGAAACCCAAGAGGAAATCAGCCCACACCTCAACAAATCCACAAGTTGTAGCAGCCAGACAGAAGGCAGATGTGGCCCATGCCAAATGGAACACATACGGCTCTGATGAGGACAAGGCAACCTGGAAACTCGCACTTAACAAGCTATACGAGACCTATGACCAGATGAAGGAGCAGGAACTTGAGGAGCACTCCTGCACCATTGAGGCTGCTTTTGGAGCTCAACGATACGGCGAAGCCTGGCGAGTTGTGAATGAGATGACTGGACGAAAGAGAACGAAGGAAGGCCAAGTCTCGGGAAACAGTCCTGAGGAGCGGGTGTCAACATGGTTCACTCACTTCAAGAAGCTTCTGGGAGAAACACCCTCCGTTGAGGATCCAGACGAAGTGATCCCTAACATATTCGAGGATCTGGACATCATAGACGAGCCTTTTACTCTCAACGAATACAGGGAAGTCAAGGCAGCCCTGAAGCTAGGTAAAGCACACTGGTCCAGATGGCATACCTCCTGAAGTATTCAAGGTGTGTGACTTTGACGACATCTGCCTGGACTTCTGCAACAAAGCTATCTTGGAAAACGACAAGCCTGATCTCTGGTCTTTTATGAACATAATCCCAGTGCCAAAGGCTGGTGACCTGTCAAACACCAATAACTACCGAGGAATCAGCTTGATATGTGTCATAGCAAAGATCTACAACAGAATGATCCTTAACCGCATACGCAGTGTCATAGACTTGAAGCTCCGGATAAACCAGAACGGCTTCCGCCCCAAGCGTTCCACAGTGGCTCAAATCCTCACATTGAGAAGAATCATTGAAGGAGTTAAGGCGAATCATTTACCTGCTATAATCACCTTCATTGATTTTAAGAAGGCCTTCGACTCTATTCACAGAGGGAAGATGATGAGAATTCTGAAGGCCTATGACATTCCACCAACCCTGCTGAGGGCAATTGAGGGCATGTATTCCAACACCAAGGCAAGAGTCGTGACACCAGATGGAGAAACGGAGCAGTTTGATATCACTGCTGGCGTCTTGCAAGGAGATACCCTGGCACCATTCTTATTTGTCATTGTTCTTGATTACGCAATGAGGAAAGCGATGGCTGACGGAAAGGAGGAGGAGCTTGGGTTTACCATAACCCCTCGCAAATCTAGGAGGCACACCAAGCAAGTCTTAGCGGACCTCGACTTCGCTGATGACATTGCCCTGCTGTCCGATGCAATGGAACAGGCCCAGGAACTTCTTCTAAGAGTCGAGCACGAATGCAACAAGGTCGGCCTCTGCCTAAACGGTTCTAAAACGAAGTACCTGGTATATAATGCAGATGAGGACCACTCCACACTCCGCACCCGCGATGGCACCACCCTTGAGAGGAAGGAGGACTTCAAGTACCTTGGGTCTTGGGTTGATGAGGCGTTCAAGGACATCAACATCAGGAAGGCACTCGCCTGGAGAGCTCTCAATGGCATGGACGAGACCTGGAAGTCAAACTTGAGCCCCGGGATCAAGAAGAGAGTTTTTGTAGCCACAGTGGAGTCAATCCTCATATATGGATGTGAGAGCTGGGCACTCAACAAAGCAATGGAGAAGTCCTTAAATGGTACATATACCCGCATGCTGAGGAAAGTGCTGAATGTTCACTGGAGTTCACACACCACAAACAATGAACTCTATGACAACTTGCCCGCAGTCACGGATAAGATAGCCGCTAGACGACTCCAACTTGCCGGACACTGCCACCGCCACCCAGAACTGACCACTCAGAAACTAGTGCTGTGGGAACCGAAGCATGGTCACAAGGGAAGAGGACGACCTCGTACAGATTTTATAGAAGTCCTCAAGCGCGACACTGGAGCCCAGAATACCAGGGAGCTGGCGACGAGGATGGATGACAGATCGGTGTGGAGGTCCCATGTCCTGTCCCGCCAGAGGGCGACCTAAGTCAAGTAAGTCAAGTTTATCTCCCCCCCCCCCTTCTCTCTCTCTCTTTTCTCTCTCTCTCTCTTTCTTGATATTCAATTGGGGAATGTGCCCCCCAGTCGCCTATGAAGCTACGCCCCTGATTCTGTGTTACTTATCTGGGTCGGAGTAACGTAGCCTACTTATTATGGCCCTGATTTCACCCTATGAAGAACAGTTTAAAGGGCAATCCAACCTTGGTAATAAAATGATTTGTGTAAAAGCAGAAAAATAAGAAAAACGAAAAGTTATGAAGGTTTGAAAAATGAGATCACTACATCTATGCGAATCTCAAATTGGCAATTTGGTGAGTCGATTGTGACAAATTTGTGGACAACTCTCCCGTTTGTCGTATATAAAAATATCATTAATAATTAGCGGTTTTCTTCGAGGCGCTCTTACCCTCGGGGCAGTACTCAAAATATATGGGAGAAAGCATATTGTTATAGGTCCTCATGAAAGAAAAAGATCCTACTGAGTAATACATTTTTTTTTAAGTGACATTTCACTCATTTTGTGTGTTGGAGCGAATGGGGGAGTTGTCCACAGCTACATGACAGTGACATTACCTATTCGGCCAATTTGAAACTCCCATATAAATATTTATAGTGATTACAACATTCAAACAATCATAAATTTCTTATTGCTTGTCCGATTTCATTCAAACTTTCACCAATCTGCTTCTCTGATTTTTCCTCTTTCTTTCAAAGCAACTTGCTATTAAGGTTGGATTTCCCTTTAAGGTCATAATTATTGAAATGCAGTATAAATTAGACTCACTGCACAAGAAAATATTCTTATATGGCCTCTAAGTCTGTTTATCCTAAAGCAACATAATCATGATAATGGTTAACAAGACTTGAACAAGTACAACTATAGAGGTGGGATGTAGAACCGCCTTGAAATAAGGAGTGAGTGGCATTTCTCAGAAGGGAAAAATAGCACTTATTAGAAAGTGAAAGGGGAATAATCTAAATAAAAATGGGGCATTCTTCAGATTTGAAAAAGGGAGAATTATTAAACGGGGAAAAGGGCAATGGGGGGAGACACTTGTCAGAAGTAAACAAAAAGCAAAAAAAGGGCATCCATAAGATTTGAAAAGGGGCACTTATGAGAATGGAAAATGGGCATTTATAAGAAAGGGAAATTGTCACTTATTTAGAAGGAAAGAAGGGGCACTCATCAGATTTGAAAAAAGGGGATTTAATGGAAAGGAAAAGGGGAACTTATCAGAAGTAAATAGAAGCACTCATCAGATTTGAAAAGGGAAACTTAATAAGATGGGGAAAGGGCATTATTATGGAAAGAAAAAATGCACTTATCAGAAGGGGGAAAAGAGCACTTATAAAAGGAAAAACGGGTACTTATCAGAGTAAAGAGGGGCACCTTTTCAAAATTGGAAAGAAACACATTATGGGTGCTTGAAAATTGGGTCGAGGCGCTGTGCCCCGCCCCTGAGGCCCGCATCTGGTAAAAAGGACATGTTTGTATCAGTACATATTGTTAGGCTGTCCAATGTTTCATCATTTCCTACCTGTGGGTTGTCGGACTACTGAGATTATCCCAGGATATTGTTCTATAATAGGTAATAAGTGACAAAATGTAATAAATGAAGCTATATTTGAGAAGTCGCATTGGTTTTGCGTACAATTCAATTAGACGAGAACTTCTCCAAACATAGTTACTTTTTACATTTATTTATGCGACATGTATCTTATGTTTATTGTTTTATGACTTTTTCATACATTTCTGTGTTGAAACAGTTATGCCATCTGCCGCTTGAAATAACAAGGAACAATGTTGGTTAAAAAGTACAATGAACTCATGCCTGCGTGGAAGAGGGACTTCGAAAAACATATTCCAGTTCCTGGTTCTTTTTTTTAATCAACATTGAAATGTTGAATTTTACATTGTTGATGTGTGACCTCCAAATTTCACAATGTAGTTCAGGTATAAATCAATAGATGATTCAACAAAGAGAATGTATATTCACTCATAATCATGGTATTGAAGAATTTCCTCTTGTTAACGACCTTAAACGGGCAAGAGAAGATTAATGAAGATATATACTTGAGAAGTCGCAATCGTCTCAATGTCATACATGCGTTTATATACCCGAGTGTCCAAAAAAAGAGCGATACACTTTTAAAATAGCCCCCAAATAAAAAAACTCTATCGAATTGTGGGAAAATGTATATATATATATATATATATATATATATATATATATTTGGATAGCTGAAAGTCTATTCTATCATATGATACCAAAAAGTCCGAAAATGATTTATGCTTGAATGAGCACTGCCCACTTTTATAAAGGACATGAAAATTAGGTTGCGCAGGGGGCTATCCACTGTGGGTGGAGTGAAAAGTTATCCAGTTTAGAAATTGGTGATTGTCTGATGAGTTTATGATAAAATATGATGGATATGAGTTTGTGCAGTGAATGACATGGCTTATGAATTTAGTTAATTTAATTTAAGTTTATGAATGAGTGATCATGTATTGTCTTTTTAATCACAATTTGATTATGGAAGTTGTTTTGATCACAGTACCGTATTATCTGGTAATGATTTCTGTGGTAATTGTAGCGGTGCTCCTGGTAGTTTTACAAAAACTAAAAAACAAAACACAGACAAGACTCAGAGCAAACGTCAAGCGTATGGCAGCAAATACATAAACCATGATAAAGTAAAGGAGAAATAAAAATAAAAACCTCCAAATTAAGTCCTACGTACGTTGAGTCCAGTGGCGTATGGGAAGGGGGACTTGTGGCTGTGTCCTCCCCCTCAAAACTTGCCGTTGGTACTAAAATGCCCGTGTCGGTATACATTCGGTTGTGTGGAAGAACAAAGGAAGGAAGAAAGAAAGATAAGGGCAAGGAAGAAATCAAGGAAGAAGAAAAAAAAGAAAGATAGAGAAATGAAGCAGGTGCGTCGGAAATCCTGTGGTGGGGGGGAGGGGCAGTTTCTACCCGCCATGAAAATGCTATGGGCGAAAGTTGGGGTAAAAAATAAAACGTTAATTTTTTAAACCTTGTTCGCTTCGCTAGTATTCACGTCAAAATGCCTGTTTCAAATAAATTATGTTCTTAATCTCACTCACTTTCATGTTCAATGCCCATTTCCCGAGTATAATAATTTCGGCCGTGAACGGAAGATGCCGATAAATGTACGTTACTAAAATCACGAGAAGGGATCGCAACAATTCACTTAAACCTGTTCTTAGTATATGTTTTTTAATCAGTTTTTGCCCGCTTATAAAATCTAGAAACAAGACGTTTTCGATCAGCAATCATTCTTATTCCAGCAGCGGATGCCCGCACGTCATAATATTTTTGCAGCGAGGTATATATCCTCGAATTCTGCAAATATAGGTGTAGGCTACATTATAAATCATCTAGCGTATTTTGTATATTTTTAGTCCCTCGCTGCGCTCAGTGAAAATCTAGAGTGAAACTTACTGGGAAGGCAAACAAATTGGGAAAGCAAAGGGAGGCGGACGAATACATTTTAGAAAGGTTATAGGCCTGTGGTGTATTTTGATGACGAAAAGATATTACCACCAAAAGAGTGTGTTTTCCTTGCTCGCTTCACTCGGTCGTAATGTTTAGAAACAGGGTGGTTTTGAACAGCAAACATTTTCAACAGCGAAGTATATAATATTTGGCAGTGAGGTGACCAAATATACTATATATTATAAGTCCAGAGTGTATTTTGACCACAAAAAAGGACTTCTTTTAAAGATCGAAGTGGTAATTTATGGCTCGATCGCAAAATAATTTTTTTTTTAAGTATGTGTGTTTTCGTGTGTGGGGGGGTGGAGGGGGGTGAGGGATGTGTATACCCAAATGTGGGCGAGAAATTTCGGCAAAATATTTCGTTCATTCCCCACCCCCTACTCCTCGAAACGGATATACTCCGGTGTCATCAATCCTCCAAAATTGTCTCACTCCAAACGTTCATCCCTCCCCCCCCCCCCCCCCCCCCCCCCACCACGAAATGGATCTACTCCACTTTCATTGTAATTTCGTGGGAAAAGCAGTTAGGTACGGTAGTAATTGTCTCGACATATACATGTATTTCGACGGAGCAACTGTTGCGGAGGAATTGTCGCTCGAAAAGAGGAAATGTCGGCGGATCGAGCCCTTTCCGGCGGAGCTAAAGTCACCGGAGCAATTGTCGGCGGAGCAATATACCTGGGTGTCGTTTCATCAAACCGTCATAACGACAAGATCAGCGACATCTCGACACTGTCGCTCAACTTGTCCGCTAAGTGTTTCACAAAGCCGTCTTTGCCAAGACCAGCGACAACTTCGCCGACAAGTGACTTGTCGGTGCTCCAGACCTGTCATATCTTTTTAGGACGCCATCACAAGCCAGCTTTTAGTTAGTCTATGGGCTGCGAAAAAATAACAAATGTAAATTAAGAGAACATTTATTTCCTGATCTCCAAGCTCTATCCTTTATCGTTCCTTTACTGGATAGTATTACTAATGTCCGTATTATAATATTGTACAGACGAACAATATGTTCTTATGGCTTTTTGATCCCCCAACAAGTAAATGAGATTAATATTAAAAATACCCACATCCGTCTACCATAGAATCAGCATCGAAAACGCAACAGTCTGTATATACAGACCCATGTGAACGACGACAATTTATCATGTATGTATTTTCGCTTTTTTTTTCGTTTTCACGCAATGCTTTGATATTAATGATATTATATGTATATTTTAATGAATAAATATTTAAAATTGGGCCATAAGATATCTTAATTTAATCATTTTCTCTAAAATGAACACGATTTGGGTCTTTGTTCCGTAATTAGTCAATTACGGTATCCTCTTACCTACAAATCTAGATTCGTACATCGCAAAAGCCTCCTCGAGTTTTCTCAATTTTATAAATTCTAAGATGCCATAAGAAACACATCTTTTCACGTAAACGGGATGTTTGTATCACAAGCATTCATCTTCGCTGCCATTTTTTACATTTTGGAATAGTTTGGGGAAAACTGAGCCTCAAAATCTGTTTGGGTAATTGACGATAATTCCAATGGACTGTGATATAGACTATGTTTTTTTCGCCGATGAGTATCGATATCATTGAGTTGTCGTTTATGTGTTATGACTTTGCAAGGTTCATGATTAGACTTATGTTAATGTTGAGATATAATATACTTTCTATGATTGAACTGACAATCAAATACTACTAAAAAAAAAAAAAAAAAAGTTTGTTTAAATTTAGATTTATTCAGGTGATATAAGTTGTTTGACTATACAAATATTAGGTTATTATTAGCAATATGATACTATGTTTTATGAAGTTATGTTATGTGTTATGACTTTGCAAGGTTCATGATTAGACTTATGTTAATGTTGAGATATAATATATTTTGTATGATTGAACTGAATGAATCAATAAATACTACTAAAAAAAAAAAAAAAGTTTATCATGTCTTCGTGAAACAGTTTTTCAGGTCCATGACATTTCCGTAGATCGCCGACAACAGTTATGACTGTCATGGAGTTGATTTGATGAAACGACCCCCTGTTTACTAATTTTATGCGTACTTCTTGAACAAAAGTTTCTCTTGACAACTCAAAAGTTTGCCAGAGGCTTGCCCGACATAGTAACACCTAATGTATGCAAAATGGATTCCATCCATAGAGATGCCGTTATGCATAGCAGGTGCATGCACTAAATAGTTGGTAACTAAGGATTCTGGAGAGAAACATGCATAAATTGAAATACATTTAGTAAACAGGTCTATTGTCGAGGAGCAAATGTTGCATATTCATTTCTATCTACCGAGATTATTGTCGCGGAGCAATTGTTGCATATTCATTTTTATCGATCAAGCAATAATCGATTTTTTTTTTAGCAAATGTAGGCTGAGCAATTGTCGCAGGAGAAATTATCGCATATATTAATTTTTATTGACGGAGCAATTGTCGCGGATTAACTGTCGCTCAATAGAAGCAAAATTAATGTCGACGGAGCAATAAGCCAGTTCGGGGTAGCGCATGGTACAAATGACCCCAAATATCCACAGATATTTAGACATGGAGGGTCCTATAGTAGGGACGCCCCTTCCTTTACAGGTGATGTCGCCCTCCCCGGCCGGTCAAGTGGGCACCGATGACGTAATCGGCGCCAACCAAGATCGATCATCTTGGATCGGAGCTACTGGAAGAAAGACACACATCTCTCTCTAGTTCTAGCTTCCGAGATCTGGGATCATCCTAATTACCTAATTATAGACTGCTTCTTTGTTGCGTTCCGCTCGGCGCAACTTCATTGGCGTAGTTCGGCAGTCGGCCTGCTCCTGATTTTTCGGGAGCCCTTTCGACCGATTTGCTTGCAGGTTCACTGCACTCACGGTCACATATAGGCCGGGGACAGGTCGGCGTGGAGGCGACTAGGTCGTTCGCTGACCGAGGGCACCCGGATGTGTGTCCGTGAGTACACTATTCCTTGCGATTTCTAGGGTTATTGCAGTCTAACAGTCTTTGTAGGTTAAATTAGGTTACGTTAAGTCTTAGTTTAAGTTTTAAAAGTTTGTGCTGTGTGTTTTTGTGCTATATTGCGACTTTGTTCTTTCGTTTCGAAAGTTTTTTATAACTTTCCCTCGTGTTCTAAGTCTCACATTAGGCTGAACTTTGCACTCTACCCTTTTCCCGGCTTGTCTCGAATGGGTGGGGTGCGGGAGCGGGATGGGAGCGGGAACGGGCACACCCTTTCGAGACAAGCCCCCCCGGTTATCTCGAATGGACGCGTTCCCAGCGAGAAGTTCAATGAACGCGCCACTTCGAGACAACCGGGGGGGCTTTCCTCGAATGAGTGTGTTGAGTAGACTTTTGTAACAGACGTTTTAGAATTTTTTTTGAAAAATGTACTCTTGCTGGTTTTTTCGTTTTTCTTTTGTCTAAGATGTAGAAAATATAAAAAAACGGTATCTAAAAATGCTTTTGACAAGGAAATCATTATTTGTGCAAAATAAATCGGAGAATTGAATAATTATGCATTAAAACACACGGGGAAGAAAGGGCAAGTGGCGTAGCTAGGATTGTTAATTTATTTTTATTTTTTTGGCGTGACCTGTTAAATATTGTGAAATTGTGTTACAGACATGTGCTGACATAAGCCAAGGTGTGTTTATCATCTTTCCAAAGTTAGAAACACCTTTTAATGCCACTATCATTCTATCAATACCCACTATCAAAAGTCAAAACTCATATCAAAAGGTCGTTTGTACCCGGCCCCCAACTCCCCATACCAGGGGTAGGCCTATGCTCGTAACTCCTTTTCAAAAGTGACCCCCTATTCCGGAGAAGTTGGAATTTGTTTTACCCCCTATCCCGGGAAATTTTCTGAGATATTGGACCCCCTATCCAGGCAATTTAGGAAACTAACCCCCCCCCCCCCCCCCCCCCCACCTATCCCCGGGGAGGAAACCACCAGAGTCTGCGAAAATTGACCCCTATTTACATTTTCCCGGGAATATTTTTTCATCTTCCTCATTCATCTTCCTATTTTCTTACTCACCCACCAATAAGGGGTGGGGCATGGCCATCTTGTGCCTCCCCCCCCCCCCCCCGTAAAAAAATACGCCGCAGTGAATTAACATTCTATTCTGGACTGTCTGCCCGACCAGACCTTTGACTTTTAAATGAACATTCCATTATGAATTCATGCAACCTCATACATTCATTTGACAACCCCCGGTTATCAGTGACGGCACCGGGGGGCATGGGGGGGGGGGGCATTTGCCCCCCAGTCAGAAGCTTTGCCCCCAATAATTTTCGGAGTGAAAAAAATAAAAGGGTGGAAAATTTTGTTTGTCCGCCCTTGCCCCCAACAATTTCTTTTGCCCCCGCCACCCCCCACCCCACTTTAAAAATCCTGGTGCCGCCACTGCCGGTTATATTTTCTACATCTTAGACAAAAGAAAAACGAAAAAACCAGCAAGAGTACATTTTTCCAAAAAAATTCTAAAACGTCTATTACAAAAGTCTACTCAACACACTCATTCGAGGAAAGCCCCCCCGGTTGTCTCGAAGTGGCGCGTTCATTGAACTTCTCGCTGGGAACGCGTCCATTCGAGATAACCGGGGGGGCTTGTCTCGAAAGGGTGTGCCCGTTCCCGCTCCCATCCCGCTCCCATCCCGCTCCCGCACCCCACCCATTCGAGACAAGCCCCTTTTCCCTGGTTTTACTAGGGTCGCGCTCAGAGGGCAAATATCGAAGGGAAATTTTTTCCTCTCGTCTCCCACCCAACTCGTTTTGGGAAGGGGGAGAAAGTGGTCTAGCGCCATCTGGAGGGAAAAACATTATAATTTGAAGTTGTAATTAGTAGTTTTGAGGTGTGTTTGTGTGCGTGTCGAATAGGAATAGGCAGGTTGGGCCAGCCCACCTCTTGTAGGGAGCCCTCTCCGAAGAAAAAGAAATAAAGAAAAAAAAAAGAAAGAAAGAAAGAAATCAATAAAATATATAACGGAGAGGAGTGCCCAAGCCTGCTTGTGTTGGTGGAGTGGTTTGGGTGTTGGTTGACTGCGTGTAAGACCCAGTGGTTTGGCACCTCGCCAGTGTGTACTATTAATAGGGTGGTTGGGGAGTTTTAATATTTAAGTAGTCTATTTAGTATTCAAGTATTATACATAGTGAGGGAGGCCCTGTGGTGGATGGGTACCTCCCTAGCTGTATTTTACATTTGAGTACACGTAGTTATATTTAGTATTTAGGTATTATACATAGTGAGGGAGGCCCTGTGGTGGATGGGTACCTAGCTGTATTTTACACTTGAGTACACGTAAGTATATTTAGTATTTAAGTATTATATAGTGTGTGAGGTCCTGTGGTTGGGTACCTCATTAACGGTATTTAACATTAGAGTGGTTGTATTTAGTATCTAGGTATTAGATATAGTATGTGAGGCCCTGTGGTTGGGTACCTCACAAGTGTGTGCTATTACTAGTGTGGCGGTGGTGGAGGCCCAGTGGTTGGGTACCTCCACTGTGCTGTATTTAATATTAGGTTAGGTATCTAGTTATTGTGTGTGGGTGAGGCCCAGTGATTGGGTACCTCACCAGTGTGGTATATAGTTATTGTGTGTGGGTGAGGCCCAGTGGTTGGGTACCTCACCAGTGTGGTATATAGTTATTGTGTGCGGGTGAGGCCCAGTGGTTGGGTACCTCACCAGTGTGGTATATAGTCATTGTGTGCGGGTGAGGCCCAGTGGTTGGGTACCTCATTAGTGTGATAGATAGTCATTGTGTACGTGAGGAGGCCTAGTGGTTGGGTGCCTCATTGGTTATCCTCTAGTATTTGAGGATCTAGTTATAGTTAATAGCTAGTGTTAGTGAGGCCTAGTGGTTAGGTACTCTACTATTCCCTGGATAACCTAGAGTCTGGTTACTACCAGACCCCAGGGATCGCTGTACCTCGGGTACCCGGATACCCGATCACTTCGGTTCGGATACCCGGATATCCGGTTCGGATACCGGTTTTTCGGATATCCGGTTCTAAAAATAGCGGTTCCGGATATCCGGGAGTTAGGGAAATTGATTTTAGACCATAATTAAGGCCAATTAAGAGTTTTTGAGGATTAAAGATCAAAATATTAACATCGGATACTATTTAGTCGGTAATGAACGAAGATTCGGAGGAAGAATTTATCATTGAAATTCAGGGTAGATTTCAAGTACTGAGACTCCTTCTAGTAGCCTACCGGGATTGTCTTGATTGTGTTCATATATATATTTTTGTATTTGCTGTATTTTGTTTAGTGGGACATTTCGGGTTGTGGTCTTATGATGGATAATGCCACACCAAAAGTGTCCATTAACTCATGCTCCTTTCTGGAGTTGGCGACAATGCCTGGTATGACGGCTTCAGGGGTAGCAGCCCTTGCTGATGCGAGGGCCCGTCATGGGATCCTCACCCCAGATCTCTTCGCCTCGGTGGCGGGACTGGAAGAACTGCAGGCCCTGACGGACCAGTTTGATTTTGCCATTCCGGACCCCCTTCTTTTCGGGAAGGGAAACCGGCGGCAAGCCATCTCCCCGAACAAATGTCGGGGGACCCTCGCCCCCGGGACTCGGAACCGGTAGTCACCAGTACCCCGAAGACACACCGGGAGATGCATGGGGTCTACCATTATGACGTGTACCCACCCCCTAATTACCAGGGGCAGGGGCAGGGGCAAGGTGGAGTTGGGGATGCTGAACCTCCCCTAACGTCCACCCAGAGATCCCGACTCCCATTGAGTCGGCCCTCCACGCGCACCTCATCCGAGGGATGTCCGACCGATTGCTCGGACACTTCTTTGAATAGAGCCCCTGGGCATCCACCCGGGGGAGGCGAGCACTTCGACAGGGGACCAACTATGCTGGACGGATCCCACGGAAGGAAGGTGGAGGTAATGAACCTGCCCTATCGAGATGTTAGGGCCGGGTGCTACTACCTGCCAGCGCCGAGACTGCCTGCAGCCCCCTCGGCGCTCACAAATACCTGGTCACGTGCCGGGCTTTCATTCACAGGCCTTCCCAAGAGCTTGACATTTGATGGGAAAGGGAAGTGGGACCCCTTTTTCAGGAAGTTCTCCCTCATTGCAAATGATCGGGGATGGGATGGTGCTGAGAGTTTGGCTCATCTTTGTTGGTGCCTAGAGGGTAAGGCTTTGGCCTATTTTGATCAACTTGCCTCACGGGACCCAGACATGGATTTCACCATTGCTGTCCGAAACATGTCGGCCCGATTCAGCCATCAGGAACTACCTGAAGCCGCCCACCTCGAGTTCCTCACAGCAA
The DNA here is from genome assembly GCA_025617745.1 of Heliocidaris erythrogramma. NCBI lineage: Eukaryota > Metazoa > Echinodermata > Echinoidea > Camarodonta > Echinometridae > Heliocidaris > Heliocidaris erythrogramma. Next base: position 24,143,864 of record CM046865.1, on the reverse strand, counting down.
AGCAGGAGTCTACGGAGACCCTGGTGGACTGGACTGTCATCACCACCCGGGCTTTACCGGGTGGTGATGACAGCTTCCTACAGCGGCAGTTGGTGTTACGGTTATGTCAGGGAGCCCATGACCGAAATGCAGGGTATCAAGCCCTGAATCTTAGGCCCACCACTGTGCAGGCAGCTATGGATGCCATACGGTGGGCTCAGCACTCGCATCAGGCAGTTTATGGACGGCCTAAACAGGCTCGAACTGCTACGGCGGACTCGGAGCCGTCAGGGGAATGGACCCTTAGTCAGGTCCAGATCCCCCAGAAGGAACCCCGGCCTCCGACCGGGAGACCACCTGCCCAGCCAGGAAATTCGAGAACTGGCAATTACACTCGACCTATCGGAATGGGAGAGATTATGAAGCAGATCGACGAGCATGGTCAACGCTTTGACCGCTTGGAAGGGAACATCTCCCAGCTGATAGAAACGGTCAAAAATCTCCGGGTGACCCTCCGAACAGAAGCCTCTAGGGGATGCTTCTTATGTGGGGAATCCGGTCATTTCCGGAAGCAATGTCCACGCCAGAAGCTAGAACCTCGTGTTTCCTTCGTCAAGGATGAGGGAAACGAGTACGGGCCTGGGGTGGCGGCCGAACCCCGGTCCATTCTGACCCAGGCCAATGTGGAGGAACCCCAGTAGCGGAAGATGGTGGGGATACTTCGAGGCATCCCCAGCCTACCGACTCCGTGGCAGGGGCCTTTACCCACTTGATTAACGAAGCCCCTTTGGTGTATCAAACCCCGGACTTGACTGTTTCGATCCGGGGTGATCCTCAGGGACAGGCAGATGGCCACAAGGACCCGGTCGCAGCTGCTATAGACCAGGGAGATAATACTGACTCCCGGGTTTTCCAGCTGGGGTTGGGGTCTATGCTACGTGTGCCCGTCAAACTAGGCCTGGCAAAGATCCCCATGCAGATTGATGGGGAACATGCCGGGAGTAAGGTGGCTAGAGTACATTTGGAACATCGGGTCATTATCCCGCCTAACGCGATTAAGCGGGTGACCGGGACCTTGGAACAAAAGTTAGGAATTTTCGTGTTTGAATCTTCATTGAATCTCTGTATCCTGGTTCCCCAGACTCTGTAAAACGGGGGAACGGGCTGAGATCTGTGTGGTAAACCCAGGGGAACGGCATGAGAAGCTTCCCCAGGGAAAGTTGTTGGGCACAGCTCAGGAGATGTCTAGGATCAGCATGTTCAGGCTAACGCCGGAACTGGTAGTCCAACCACCTAACACAGAGGGGAGCGGGAACCTTCCCGCTTACCTCCAGGATTTGTATGAATGCTCACGGGGTCAGTCGAGCAGGGACATCCAGGGCCACCCCTGGACGGGCTCCCGGCTTCAGATCCTGTTGCGCCATAGGAGACCACGAGGGAAGCGGAAGCCAAATATCCAGGGCTACCCCTGGACAGGCCCCTCGCTTCAGGAATCGTTGCTCCATATGAGGAGATTGCGGGGAAAACGGAAGCTGAATTTCCGAGGCCACCCTTGGGTAGGTCGCCCTCCCCAAGTTCCATGGTTCTGCATGAAGGGACCGTGGGGGAGGCCGTGGCGGAAACGGACGCTGAGCGTCCAGGGCAGGCCCTGGACCGGCCACTATCCCCTTAGGAAGCAGTCTCATGTGCCAACCCGGCCGAAGCCCGGGCAGAATCGGGAGGCGAGGATGATCCAATGGAAGAAGACCCGGTGGAAGTTGATTTCCCGGGACAGGCTGTTGTTGGAGACCGATGCTCCACCTCTCCCAATGGACTCGTCAAACCTGAGTTTTTCTCGGGGGAAAACTTCCTCCCACCGGACAATATCCGGGAGCCATCCTGGTCCACATTCTAGCAATGTGGGTCCCCGCCGGGGAGGTAATGCCCCTCGTATGGCAACAAGGGAGCGCTCCTACGCGGCAGCTGCGGCTGGGGCTCCGCCACGCCCCCAGCCCTTAATGGCATCGGTGCCGGAGGCTGAGGAACCTCAGTCTGCAGGACCATCTACTTCCCGGCATTCGGAGCCGGGAAGCCCTTGGGGAGCTTCTTCGACTGCTTCCCGACCCCCGATGTTGGCGGTGGATAGCCACTTCCACCTGGATCGCCTAGAGCGACGATCCGGGAAGCGGGGGATGGCGGCTGTGAGGCATATCTCACAGCGACGTCCGCGCGTGCCCGTGGAGATCTGCGGGGGTATCCTCAATTATTGCGACCCGGCCCATTACCGGGAGATCCGCTTCCCGGAGAACAAATTCTTCCGGGTAGCTGTGGGGATCCATCCCAAACATGCCAAGACTGTAGATCCGGTCACTTTGGCCGATCTGCAGAACCGGCTGTGTGACCCGAAGGTTGTCGGGGTGAGCGAGGTAGGCCTGGACTATTCTGTCCACGAAGACGAATGGCCGCACCAGGTCACCTTCCTCAAACTAGGGGTTACCGGGAAGGTCCTTATCATCCACATGAGAGGTGAAAAGACCGACCCCGGGAATTGCCTCCCTTCCCGCAGGATCCGCGCTATCCTGGCGGAATGCCAGGTAGGTCTGCAGCAACGGATCCACATCCATTGCTGCCAACTGCAATCCCAGGTGCTAGAGGCATGGCTCAAATCCTACTCCCAATGTTATTTTGGGTTCTCCGACACAGCCAGTGGGTTCGGCGAGGATCAGGTGGCAGCACTTAGGAGGGTCCCCAGTGACCGTCTCCTTGTCGAAACCGACTCCCCCCACCTATCCGGCGACACTTTTGTTCAGCCGAACTCCCCAGCCTATGTTGGGGAGGTGGCACAGGAAGTTGCCCGCTGCCGGGGGGTTGACCTGGAGGTACTGCTCCGGGATACGTGGCTGAATGCCGTCCACCTCTATGGGCCATGGCACTCCGGCTAAGCTCCTGGGTGCCAGAATGCTCCCCCAGAACTCCCGGTATAGCTGGGGATTGGGTCAGCATTCACCAGTTTTCCTTCAATTTTTTGGAGGGTTTGAATATCCTTATTCTCGGCAAGGTTTTACTTGCTTGACCTTGTTGAGAGTTTTTGTTTTTATGGTGTTTGCCATAATTTGGCTATGTTTGGATTGCGTTTTGGTTTATGTTTTGGCCCTGTTTTATGGGCGGGTTGGTGTTTTTTCTTAAACAAAACATGTTAATTGTTTTTGTCTTCCCTGGGCAGTTCAGGGGGGATGTGTTTTTTTAGGGGGCACCCTACTTTTGTCCTTTTTCAAATTGGGGGGCACCTCTGGTTAAGGTTGGTTTTATTTTGGGCAGGGGGCTCATTTTTTAAAACGGGGGGGGGGGAATATAGTAGGGACGCCCCTTCCTTTACAGGCGATGTCGCCCTCCCCGGTCAAGTGGGCACCGATGACGTAATCGGCGCCAACCAAGATCATCTTGGATCGGGGCTACTGGAAGAAAGACACACATCTCTCTCTAGTTCTAGCTTATGGGATCTGGGATCATCCAAAAGGGTAAGAAGAATATCCTTTTCTACTTTTTACCTAATTATAGACTGCTTCTTTGTTGCGTTCCGCTCGGCGCGACTTCAGTCCTTTATGTGCACTTCAGAAAAATAACTCTGGGAGTGATAGAGGTGCCTCATGAATAGCTTTTGTTTCCCCCTTTAAAAAGAATACTTCCACCTGGATATCATGGAATGCACCATTAGTGCATAATTGAATAATGATTACATGACATTCATGAGCACATATCGAATATTAGTGTCTGGGTTTTAGAATTTGGTACAGATGACCTTTATCTGCTCATGCTCAGATTGCATCTCCGAAGTGGCTTATTGCCGCAGGAGCAATTGTCGCGTATATATTCATATTTATCGACGGAGCAGTTGTCGCGGAGCAATTGTCGCTCAATCGGAGCAAATGTCGACGGAGCAATTGTCGCAGGATCAATTGTCGCAGGAGAAATAGTCGCAGGAGAAAATGTTGTCGGAGCAATTATCGCTGGAGCAATTGCCGTCGGAGCAATTATCGCAGGAGCAGTTGTCGGGGAGCAATTGTCGCTCAATCGGAGCAAATGTCGACGGAGCAATTGTCTCCGGAGTAAATGTCATACATCCCCTGGAGTACCATGATTATTTAAGGAAGCAAAGCGACCGAGCTTTAGAAAATTTTCGCATTTCAAAGACTGCAAATCATTTTTAATGCATTTACCCTTTTTTTATTATATAATTGTGTTATGATATAATTTTTAATATCTAATGCTATGTGGGACCCCAAGGAAGAACAGCGGCATTTTGTAAATACTGCTGTTTTTTCCGTTTTTTAAGCTCATGTATACGTTCTGTTTTATGAGTGGTTTTCTTAATAGGAAATAAATACAAACAAACAAACCCTGCTGATTAGGAGGCGCGTGATCCTAAGATGATTATGGGCCTTCTGTATCTTCTCCTCTTTTTCTTTTTCTCGATATTGCGTGTTGTAGGCCCTACGCCCCCTTTAAAGTGACCGTTCAGGCCACCTGCCCCCCCCCCCCTTCCACCGTAGTTACGCCAATGATATTATTACACATTGTTTCGCTAAATCCTGTTTAAAAAAAACCAGAGTTTCGGATAGGGGTGCAGAATCAAGGTTATAATAGACAGGAGAGCAACGAGAAGAACATTTTCCCCTTTATTTCGAACCTTTTTTAAAATGCTATACACGTATAGCCAATATCGGGGTACGTAATAGAGATCTTATCGCAATAGGTGCGAGGGAGCAAAGTGACCGAACTTAAGACAGATTTCCGCATTCGAAACCTGATAATATAGATTTCTAATCCACTTAACCCTGCGGATTGAGGGCCAGTATAAATTTCTTTCTTTTTCTCTCAATTCCACAATCCTTTCCGATTTTTGCACCCCTGCCTGCTAGCTTTCGTAAAAATCGGGGGTGCTGCAGCATCCCCAGCATCCCCAGCATCCTCAGCCTCCGCAGCACCCCCTCAAAAATTATGTTGGTCCTGCGCAGCACCCCAGCATCTCATCTCCCAGAGACTCAGCCTTTCACTCGGAGTCTCAGGCTGTAAACCATAAACGGCGACCAATTAGCGGGAGTGGGTTCAACCTAGTAAGGTTATTTGTATGGATGTATTTTTGTTTATTTTGAAATCTAAAAAAAAAAATCACTCTTTCGTTGCATTTGGAACTTTGGGAAGAAGTTTTCACGCTTTTTGTTTTGCTTTCTTTTTGTTTTGTAGCGGACCCTGCTCGCCAGCGCCCCCTATACTTAAGGGCCTGTGTATCATGAATTTTCTATATGTTTGCTTTCAACTTAATTCAATTCAATCCAATTTATTCCCATTTCCAGCAAAAACAATTCCTATAAAAACTAAACAAAATTAAACATATAAACATATAAATTGTACAACAATATGATACATAAACGAAGAAGCTTGACTGGGGAGGAATTTTTAATTTTTCGGCATATTAGTCGTTTACTAACCATTGTCTACGGCGGACCGTTTGAATATTAATGAGTCTGAAAGAAGAGGATCTTGGGTATTTGATTCTAGTTCATCGTGACTTGGCCGTGAACCAGAATAGCCTGGTGGTTAAGTCGCTGCCCGGCAAGCAGTAGATGACAGGTTCGAATCCCGCTGGTTCCAATTTTTTCTGACTTGTGTTTTTCATTACAGATCAAGCATACGATCTTTAACACTGGGAGTAATATGCCGAAAGATTTGTTTACAAATTAAAAATTCCTCCCCAGTCAAGCTTCTTCGTTTACTAACCATTGTCTACGGCGGACCGTTTGAATATTAATGAGTCAGAAAGAAGAGGATCTTGGGTATTTGATTCTAGTTCATCGTGACTTGGCCGTGAACCAGAATAGCCTGGTGGTTAAGTCGCTGCCCGGCAAGCAGTAGATGACAGGTTCGAATCCCGCTGGTTCCAATTTTTTCTGACTTGTGTTTTTCATTACAGATCGAGCATACGATCTTTAACACTGGGAGTAATATGCCGAAAGATTTGTTTACAAATTTAAAATTCCTCCCCAGTCAAGCTTCTTCGTTTACTAACCATTGTCTACGGCGGACCGTTTGGATATTAATGAGTCAGAAAGAAGAGGATCTTGGGTATTTGATTCTAGTTCATCGTGACTTGGCCGTGAACCAGAATAGCCTGGTGGTTAAGTCGCTGCCCGGCAAGCAGTAGATGACAGGTTCGAATCCCGCTGGTTCCATTTTTTTCTTACTTGTGTTTTTCATTACAGATCGAGCATACGATCTTTAACACTGGGAGTAATATGCCGAAAGATTTGTTTACAAATTAATATGATACATTTTGCATGATTTGAGTTCTAGAACTAGCTTTGAATTTATCATGTCTACAATTAATTAACATGCGTGCATTTCTGTGGGCTGCTTTTCCCGTGTTTGTTTTGCACTTTTCATTGTATTTGCCCACTTGTTGCTATAAACGAGGGCTACATACCCCGCATCCAAAAGTAAAAACACCGTGAAACAAATTTCTGACGGAATTAGTGTTTGGATCAGTGGCGGATCCAGGGGGGGGCACAGCCGGCCCGTGCCCCCCCCCCCCCTTTGTAAGAGAAGTATGAATTTGTACCATAGACGATCCGCCATTTTCTCGATTGTGCCCCCCCCCCCTTTTTTTAGAGTGAAGACCTTTTTTTTTGGCTTGGCTTGGCTTGGCGAGACCAAACAAATACGGGTCTACCTTTTGACAAACTTTCACTTTTGTGCCCCCTCTTTTACTCAATCCTGGATCCGCCCCTGGTTTGGATGATCTTTGAAGGTTTGCATGGTACTTGGTACTTGGTTGGTTGTCCGTCCAAAATACTCCAAGAGGAATTTTAACTGGAGGTGGGTTGGCAAGAGTGGTCTAGTTTCTCAGAATTTGGGGGTCCAGAAGAAGTGCATTTTTGAATGTAGATACCAAAAGCTGGGAAAGCTGGGACACGATGGTGGTGTAGATAACGTGGAGGTGGTGTAGATAACGTGGAGGAGGTTTACGTACGGTTCACCATGTGTTAGTCCTGATAAGGACTGTTGGGATATTGAAATGAAGGTAGAGAATGATGAGAGAAGGGGAGAAAATCAGAAACTGATAGTCGAGAAAGAAACAAGGTCACGATAAGAAGTTATCATTCGTGAGAGAGAGAGGGTGAAGTCCTTAGAAGCACTGTAAACCAGATGAGAAAAGGTGACTGGAAGAACTTAGTAGATAAGTAGATGAGGTGACGAGTCTCGGCGAATGGAGAATAGATCCCGTGAGAAGTCTCGGCGATTAATAATAATAATACATGACATTTATATAGCGCTAATTGCAAAAGCCTCTAAGCGCTTATAGAGTGATAGTAAGAGAGAGATACCAGAACAATTACACATACTGAGAAACTACAAAGAACAAAATATAACAAGATACATGTACACATTATGAATAAACAGATTTGAACAGATGGGTTTTTAACATTGTTCTAAAAATGTTCACATTGTCGGCTTTACGAATTTGGTGCGGTAATATAAGTTGTTCCAGAGTGATGAGGCAGCAAATGAGAAAGATCTTTGACCGTAGGCTTTAGAAGAAATCTTTGGAATTTGAAGGAGAGACTGATTGGAAGAACGGAGAGTACGTGCCGGAACATAATGATGTAGGAGACCAGATAGGTAAGTAGGAGAGAGTCCATTATAAGATTTATAGGTGAGGAGGTTGATTTTGTATGCGATGCGTGCTGTTATAGGTAGCCAGTGCAGTTTCTGAAGAATTGGTGAAATATGTTGAGAAGGGGGGACACGGAATATGAGACGGGCAGATATATTTTGAACACGTTGAAGTTTGGCAAGGTCTTTAGCAGGGAGTCCATAAAGAAGAGAGTTGCAGGAGTCGAGCCTTGAAGTGACGAAGGCATGAACTAACCGGGTGGTAGTAGCATAATCAAGGTAGCGACGAATTTTACTTATTTTCCTGATGGCCATTAGAGAAGTTTTACAGACATGGTCAACATGTTTTCTCATATTGAGAGAAGAATCCATGAAGACTCCAAGATTTTTGGAAACTGGAGAAGGCGTGATCATACTATGTCCAATTTGGAAGTTGGGAAGTGGTAAAGAAGTGGGAAATCGAGAACCAAAGAAGATTATATCAGTTTTAGAGTCGTTTAAAACAAGCTTATTATGTACTGCCCATGATTTGATATCCTTTATACAAGCTTCTATTTTGGAGACAGCAGATGATCGGTCAGCAGGGTCAAAGGTAATGTAGAGTTGCGTGTCATCAGCGTATGCTACAGAAGAAACACCATGGGCTGATATGAGATCTTGCAAAGGAGCGCTGAACATGATGAATTCTAATGGCCCAGCAACAGAGCCCTGGGGAACGCCGCACCAGACGTGATGACAATCTCACCTCATCAGATCTACTCTTCTTCCAGCCAACTTTTCTCATCTGGTTTACAGTCCTTCTAAACGGGGGGGCATGTTTAGCATAGCATTGCAAAGAGTCTAAATTGAAGACTGAAGCCCTGAATGATACAGGGCATTTTGTTGTTGCCTTGTTGTTTTTTTAGTGGGGTTGTTAAAATTTAAATCTTGATTCAGCAATACACAACTCGTAATAGATATCAAACCATTGTGAATTCGGGTTGGGATAATTTTTGAACCTTTTATCTGGATTTTTTTATTCGGGTATACTGGCACTGCTGGGTGTAAACTACACTTAGACTGAAGGTGAGGTTTAAGTGTAGTTAAGTTAACCTAACTTTAGTCTGGGGTTAAATTAAACCTGCTATCAGAATACCGGCCCCGGGACCGGCCCATGACATTTCCGTAGATCGCCGACAAAGTTATGACTGTCATGGAGTTGATTTGATGAAACGACCCCCAGGTAAATAATTACCGGTACATTTAGGCCGGCTAACTTCAGCCTGGTGCAGGTGCTGGATCATGTGGATGGAAGCGCTGGATGGAGTATGGATAGCCAGGATTAGCTTCGTGAATGTAGAAAAAAAAAAAAATGGCTATACGCCTTCTACACACGAAGCTAGGCGTTATTACCCAGCAATCACATTCCGCACGGGGTAGTACGACATGAAAAATGCCCTGAAATCACACTTTTCTGATAGTTTCCGCGACCCACAGACCCTTCCCCACAGCGTTTCCTCCTAGGGAAACGTTTGTAATGACAATTTTTTTTTGATTGACTCTAATTTTGGAAATATATCCATAAAAAGATGATAAAAATTACAGAAAACTCACCAGCGTTTGCGTATCCATGCCTCCGAGGTCATGCAGATCAAAATGGCGGCACGATCGCCGTAATCGAAATCATGAAAACTATTAGGCGCCGTTTGTAAATTTATTATTTAGCTCAATTATTTACATATAATTCACTATTTAGCTCTTTTCTACGATTATTATACGATAAAATGACATAAAGGATACAATGTTTTATAAATAATGAATTTTGCAATTTCCATAATATTTGATATAATAATGAATTTGTGAAATCATTATTTATAAATAATGGAAACTTCAAAATTCATTATTTATATATGATGAATATTGTAAAATCATTATTTAAAAAAAATGGAAATTGCAAAATTCATTATTTATAAAACATTGTATCCTTTATGTCATTTTATCGTATAATAATCGTAGAAAAGAGCTAAATAGTGAATTATATGTAAATAATTGAGCTAAATAATAAATTTACAAACGGCGCCTAATAGTTTTCATGATTTCGATTACGGCGATCGTGCCGCCATTTTGATCTGCATGACCTCGGAGGCATGGATACGCAAACGCTGGTGAGTTTTCTGTAATTTTTATCATCTTTTTATGGATATATTTCCAAAATTAGAGTCAATCAAAAAAAATTGTCATTACAAACGTTTCCCTAGGAGGAAACGCTGTGGGGAAGGGTCTGTGGGTCGCGGAAACTATCAGAAAAGTGTGATTTCAGGGCATTTTTCAGGGGTCCGGACAACCCGACCACCGGACAGCCCGACCCAAGACAACTCGACCCAATACCCTGGACAACTCGACCCGGTCGAGTTGTCCAGGGTGGGCTGCGTCTTCGGACAACTCGACCTACTTTTTTTCTTCTAACAAATTTCATGAACAGAGTTTCACAGCATGGCTACAAAAGACATTTTCTGCATCAAGTATGTTGATATGATACATTCATGACATGAAACAAGGAATTTTAAGCTTTTCAGTTCTATAAAACATGATTTTCCTTGCAGTGAGAATAACGATGTTCCCATATTTACATGTGTATATCCGCGCACCGATCGAAGCAACCGACTCTACCGAGTAACTTTATTGGACTCTAAATTGGAGTTCATTTTACCGTCTCTTGAAACGTTTCAGTGGTAAGAATGCTCTATTTTGTATCTTTACATTTCAGTATTAACTTTTCTCTACTTCATTGAAATTATGGCTTGCCGCAAGTCTGAAACTTAACACAAACTTTCGAGATTGTCTGACATTAGTTAGGGCCGCTCTTATCGCCAACCAACACAGTGCAATGCTTTCTCCCGCCAGCGAGCTGGGCCGTGCGGCTGCCTGTATCAGTGTATGGCAACCCCTGTATAAACAGATAAACTGACCTTGCATATTGAAAACTCCTGATTACAAACATTATGATATTTAAGGAAGTAAATAAGTTAATTTGGGAGTAATACCGACCACTTCATAAAATGCTGCGTATCTTAGGAATTATTTGGCCGTTTATCGCAAAGTGATCATATTTTATTTATTGTCCAACATGCATTTAACTAAAACTAAAAGTTTAATTTGTTACCCAGGCCATGGTTCAGGATTTTCATCATGCGCGCTTAATGAACACTTTACTGCGCATTATTGAGCCATACAGGCTTTCCACCGGTTTGAGTGATTACTGCAATGCGCTGGATCTTACGAAAGGGTCAAATCCTTTTGGATTACATGTAAATCAAAACTTTGAAAATTTGGTTTCTTTACGATATTTATTGACGAAGATCAAGCGCATTTTGTAAAACTATGCAAAGATGCTTTTGGCCAGTTAGGGCGCGTAGATTGGATCATAACTACGCGATTCCCATAGGCAAGTCAATTCATTTTACAGTTTTTCAAGAAAAGCAAAATACTTCAAAATTTCTAATGTCTATGGTGGAAAAGTGCCTTAAAATTACATGTTTGAAATTGTATTTTATCTGTAAAAAATATAAACATCTGGGTTAGAGATATCTAGGGATCAAACTGTAGACTGTAGTTGTAATTATTTTCAAAATTAATTTAATTTTATCTAAATTTTTGAATTGTTTTCATTGACAGTTAAAAGGTCGGTATAAAGAGACAGTTTTTCCTTGTGAGAATATTTGTAAGGGTTTCGTGTTTTGACGGTCACTCCGAAATCGGCTGGCCGGGATTCGCGACACTGGAAGGACAGATACCTGGGGAGCGTTTCATCAAGCGTTTTGTCGGTGATTTTGACCGACAACTTGTTATAAGCTACTGAAATCCTTGCATCTGATTGGCTGAGAGCAAATTTGTCAGTAAAAATCGCTGACAAAATGCTTGATGAAACGCTCCCCAGAACCCCTATACTCGGTCGCTTCGCTCACGCAGAAAAGGTCCGAAGGTCAACTTTTTCAAAATCTGTACCCCCCGAAAAAAACCTAGTTATGGGAATGAACATTGTATCTTATATCAAACATTGGCAGAAAAAATACAATTATTAAAATTTTCACAATATAATTATTTATATATATATATTTTTTTTTGGGGGGGGGGGGGGGTGATTGGCACTGATTGGATTGCCAACCGGATCCTGTTTCATAATCTCAGCACCCCCAGTAAAAGAATCTTTCCAAGGCCCATGGCTATTTTCGTTTCGAAACAAAGTGTGTAACTTTAGGTCCCCCTTCATATGGTTAAATGGGTTACAGCCCTATAGCTAGAAGGTCCGATAGACCGACATCCAATAGATAGAAGGTTCGATAGACCGAATGTACGAGAGGGTCCAATAGACAGACGGTTCTATAGACCGAATCGGCGGAGGGTCCGATAGTCCGAAGGTTCTATCTGTGTAACATGTTATCGGCATCTTCCGTTCTCATATTGGGAAGAGACTATTGGTCACAGGCCATTATTTCTGAAAATTCATCTCTTTAGCCCCTTTAGGTCAACAGTTATGTTGCTAACATTCTTTGATTAGGAAAATGGCATAACATTAGCTAGAGATTCAAGATGCAAACCAAATAACTTCCATAAGAATATGACTTATTAATATAATTGGCATTGGTTTATATACATAAATATGGCGATTATATTATTAACTAATTAATATCAATAATGAAAATATAATGGGCATTGGTAAATAACCCTAATAATGCTAGTGAGCGAAGTTTTTGAATTTTTTTCTTCTTTCCTTTCTGATTTCTTATTTTATTTTTCTCTTCTTTTCATTTCTTTTCTTTTCTTCTTTCCTTTTCAACCTCTTCCTTTTTTGCTTTTTCTTTGGTTGGAACGCCCCCACTTATTTTAACCACTTATCTTTTACCCACTTATCATTTTATCCACTATTTTACCCTTTTTACATATTTATTGTCGGTCTATCGGACCTTCTAACTATCGGACCCCTACTGAACCTTCGGACTATCGGACCCTTTTGCCGATTCGGTCTATCGAACCTTCTATCTATCGGACCTTCTGACTATCGGACCCGTTGGTCATTCGATCTATAGAACCTTCGGACTATCGGACCCTCCTGCCAATTCGGTCTATAGAACCTTCTGTCTACTGGACCCTCTCGTACATTCGGTCTATCGAACCTTCTATCTATTGGGTGTCGGTCTATCGGACCCGCTAACTATCGGACCTTCTAGCTATAGGGATGACCCCGTTAAATGACACCAGCATCAACATCCATTATGTATCACTATTGATATAAACTACGAGTTTTGCAATTTAAAATTCTGAATAATATGATCCCCACTAAATCTTAGCTATTCCGTATTCACAAAGTAACTAAACTAGATAGAAATTGTGTATTTGCAATTTTATTACTTCTATGATATGGATAATAACCACTTTACCCCCGGTTTTCTTTCTATACCTTTCAGCTGTATTTATAAGCTTGAAGCAAATTTAAGGATAACATCGGATGTCCTCCAAGTGGAAGATGGTGAGCGGGATCTGCCATCTGCCATCAACTGGATAACCAGATAAGGTGCTTTGGCTTTAGTGGTAGTATTGCCACATCAAATTTGTGGCTGCTTTATGTGGAGGTGTACTGGTTTGTTCAAGAGCGCAACAGGTATGGATTGCTCTACCATTCCTCGCCCATGGATCTCCTTTCCATAACCTCTTCAGGAAAATTTTGAGCACTTTAAAACTTCACCCAGTACCTTGGAGGAGGAGTAGTCTGTACCCTACAATGTTTTCAAAGACATGTGATACATACGCTGTGAATCGTTATGAACTGCTCATATATTGGTGGTCAAGCTGATGTCAATCATGGCAGTGTATTCAGACATTTAGCCTACATGTCAGGGATCAGAATGCTTACTGAGCTTGTTGCAGGCAAGCGTATGGATACTGAAAGTCACAGGCAACATCGATATTGGAGTATAGACGAACAAGACTCATATTTTAGTTGTCTGGTACTGCCTTGCCATGGTAACAGCATATTATAGCAATAGATCAGAGAAAAATCTTGCGGAGAGAGTGAAGTACTTTTTAAATTGTCGCACAATGCTCATGAGACATTGGTCGTAGAGAGATGACGTAAGAGGTTCTTTTTCCAAATGTGTCAGGTACTACATTTCCATGGTAATGGCTATATAGGCAATATGTGCTCTTATTACAGCTGTTGATCACTATAAGTATTAGGTCAGGAGCCTGTCCCAAAATAGTCACCCCATTTTACCCATGAAATTTGACATGTTAAAGTTACTTAGTGCATCCATGCGACTTACACAAAAGGTTGGCAGCTTAAATGTACCTGCCGAGTTGGGTAGATTACTAGATTTCACACCATGCACCAAACTTTGTCACTTGGAAGCTATATGATTATGCATTACCAAAACAAGAAAGGAAAAAAAAATGACAAAATTTTCCATCAGATAGGCTGTCAGCCACCCCCCCCCCCCCCCCCCCCCCCCCCCCAAAAAAAAGGCAGCTATAAGTTGAGTTGAGTTCATCACATCTAAATCTTGCAACAAAATTTGAAAAACACAAAAGCTGACAGAATTTTCTGTTGGAAGAGGTTGGAAGATAAACCCTCCAACCTCCCCCCACCCCCCCCCCCAAAAAAAGGGGGGGGGGTGTGTACATGTAGTTGATTTTACCCATTTATCTATTTCATGTAGCCAACAGATCAAACTGGGGGCCAAACTCAGCAGGTACATTTAAGCTGCCAACCTTTTGTGTAAGTCGCATGGATGCACTAAGTAACTTGAACATGTCAAATTTCATGGGTAAAATGGGGTGACTATTTTGGGACAGGCTCCCAATTTTATTATGAGAAGCAGTCCTTATGAATAGTGAACCTTACTTTGAATAATGGCCCATTCCCAGATTATGATTAGCAAACCATGCAAAACATGAACGATTTCATCAAAATCTGATGTAAAATAAGAGTGGTGACCTCTCAGAGTTCCACATAATTTCACAAAACAATTGTCTCTGCACAGCATGTGTGACATGCAAATGAATTAGCCAATGTTGTCGCACAGAGATACACTTTTCTCTTGTATTTCATGGCAAATATGAATTCCAGGGGCCGTTTCATGAGAGCGTCACAACTCTAGCTCAATGACATCTCGGTAATTGTCTATGACAAAATGTTTATTCCATAAAGGCGATAAACTGAGTTTATCGCTGAGAAATAGTTTATCACTCGAAAAACTAAGTTTTTTCCTAATAAACTTTGTCATCATTCAAAAAATTAAGCTCAATCTGTTTATCAGCTATGAAATTTTTTTGTTTTTTTTTTGTGATATTTTTCTCAATAAATTTATTTCAACACTCAAAAAAATAAATTTATGAAGAAACACCTGTATAGTGGCAATCTTGGTTCTTCTAGCAATAAGGCTTTTTTTCAAGGGGCGAACTCAGATTTCAGCAATAAACTGAGGGAAACTGAGTTATCGCTTTTATGAGATAAACAGCTTGCCATAGGCAATTTAGTTTTGACACTTTCATGAAACGGCCCCCAGGTAACCTTGCCTACGTCGACCCTGAGTTGAATAATCGCCCAAGTTGAAGCAATTTTTCATACCAGGTGGGCGTTTCATAAAGATTTTTGTAAGTTACAACTTTATGAACGACTGTTGACCCTTTCTTGTACTGAATGATGGGTACCAGGTAACTCGGCACTTCGGACAATAATAATAATAATATTCCGTTTTTAAATAGCGCCTAATACAAGCTTGAGACAGAGATTGATATTTCCAAACTAAAAATGTTTATGTGAAACCATGTTTAAATCAGAAAAAAATGGCCATTACCTCAGCTGACAAACTCGACTGTTTACTGCAAGTATTAAGGATTTTTAACAACTATATGTAAATAGTTTTCCCGCAAAATGAGACAAGTTATGAAACTGGTGCTGTGGTTCAACATTTCCTAGTATCCGAGTATTTTTAATCAAATATAATATTCACGAATAAGCTCATTTATCATGCAATATTTGTATTTACAGAGATAAATGAATACTTAATACTCTACAATTAACAAGTAGTTTGTGAACTGACTTCATGGTTTTTAAAATTATTTATATTAAATTGACTTTGCTTTTAGAATATAGCTCTTGTCACCGAGCCAATAACTTTTCACATTTTCCGGCTTGAAAAAAAGTGTAGTTTATAGAACGTTATTTACGGTATTCAAATAATTTCTTGGTACTACAAAATTTCAATATGGCATGAAAAAGAGACATGATAACGAAGCTTTTCGACCTGCACTCATCAGGTTATCACGCAGGTATATAACAAATTACTTGAAATCAACAATATTATACTCGATGGACCCAGACGTTGTAATTTCAGAACAATCGCAAAGCTTGGACGAACTCCTTTTGTCTGCACAGAAGGGGTTCGTGAGATTGAATGTAGGCGGCTTCCAGAAAGCGTAAATGCGCCGAGCTTCTGGCCCGGGACATAATTGAGAATTAATACTATTGTACATAATGATAATGACATGTACATATAATTGTAATAATATGTAAGAACTTCAATAAATATTTCATTTGTTGTAAATAATACAATATACTCTTTTGTATTACAGTGTTCATTGAAATAAATGTGTGAAATGTCTTTAGGAAGAGAGTTGTTTTACAATGAATGAAAAAAATATTTGGGGGAGAGGGATGGAGAGAGTGAGAGAGGAAGAAAGAGAGGAAGAAAGAGCGTGAGAGAGGAAGAAAGAGCAAGAGAGAGGAAGAAAGAGCAAGAGTGAGGAAGAAAGAGCAAGAGTGAGGAAGAAAGAGCAAGAGAGTGAAAAAGAATGATTGAAAGGGAGAGAGATCATACTAAACTTGCTCAAATGAAATTAAAAGATAGTACTGTACACAACCCACAATTGCAATTATCATTTTTATTATTAATATCACAGCAAATATCTTGATATGTAATCAGAAATCAACAAAACGAGGTTAATTACTGATAGCAATGGATAATCAATATATTTTTAAGCCTCCGCCCACCGTAGGTGGTGCCGGAGGCATTGTGTTTTCGGGTGGGTCGGCCGTCCGTCCGTCCGTCCCCTTTTCGTTCTCGCGATAACTTCAAAACTGTTTGGCGGATCAGTTTGTAACTTGGCCCATGTATGCATATTGGAGGGACGATGAACTGAGTAGATTTTGGGGTCTCAAGGTCAAACGTCATAGAGGTCATTATATACATAAAAATGGTTCGTTCTCGTGATAACTTAGGAACCGTTTGGCGGATCAACTTCTAACTTGGCTCATGTATTCTTATGGGAGGGACGATGAACTGATTGGATTTTGGGGTCTCAAGGTCAAATGTCACGGAGGTAATTATGTACATAAAAATGGTTAGTTCTCGCAATAACTGAAGAACTGTTTGACAGATCAGCTTCTAACATGGCCCATGTTCGCATATGGGGGAGGGACAATGAACTGATTAGATTTTAGGTGATCTCAAGGTCAAAGTTCAAAGGTCATAGATGTCATTATATACATAAAAATAGTTTGTGATGTATGGAATCTAGGCCTACCTATTTTAGAAATTTCAAGGGGACAGTGGTCTATTTGCTATAAAATATCTATTTCCTTGGTGTATTTGATGATTGTAAGTCACCAATGGTAATTAAGTTTTTTAATTTGAAAATAAAATGAAATAAGATTTCTGTCTCCTGCGCTTTTGAAGTGAAAAGATTTTTAATTTTGATGACCAATCCTTTTTAAATTGTACATGTATGCCATACATTGCCAATATGGTGATGGTGGAGGCATAAATTCCGACCGCGCGTGGTGGGAGATTCATCTAGTTCATTCTTTCAATTAAACTGTTCTGTTGACTTTTATTTGTGCCTGAAAATGATTTCATAGGGAAAAGGAGGCACATAATGCATCCTAAAACCTAAAACAGCATAATTACCACCTGCCAGCAAAAACCAGGCGAGCATTCATGTAACTTGGTATGAGATTCAATGATGGTCCATAACATCACCTCCACCCGTACCCATGATGGTTCGTTTCCAAACTCTTTTTTCGCTGATATTTTTTCAGTTATGAATTGATAACAATAACATTTAGTAACAAAAGTCACAAAAGTTATCAAATGTACAGTTCAGTAACGTATGTATCCACCACGCATGTCAATGACCACCTGGCAACCGTCTCCTCATGGTGTTGATAAGTTGACACGCTGCTGTGGGATGGCATTCCACTGAACCTGCAGAAACCGAGACAGGTCATGCAGGTTGCTATTGTCGTTGATGTGGGGATATACAGATCGCTTCAGCGGGTCCCACAGGTGCTCTAAGGGATTGAGGTCAGGTGAGCATGCCGGCCACACCATTCGGTCGATGCCCTCACCAGCCCCAGCCAGGAATGCATTAGCTTGTCTCCCTCTGTGTGGTCGGGCATTGTCATCCATGTACACAAATGCTCCTCCATGGGCTGCAGCAAGTGGTGCAACATGAGGACGCAGCACTTCATTGACACATCGTTGAGCATTCAGGTTTCCAGCAATCTGCACAAGTGGTGTCTTCCTGGTACTGCTTATACCACCCCACACCATGACACTCCCGCCACCATAGGCCGTAGTTGGTTGAACACAGCACTCTGCATGTTGCTCTCCAACTCGACGCCACACGTCTCGGGCCATCAATGTGACGCAGGCAACTTCTCAGCTCATCGGTGAACAACACATTACTCCACTGCTGTCTGGTCCATCGAACATGAGCTCTGGCCCATTGCATACGAGCTTGTCTGTGTCAGAGTTCCAGCATGGCCTTCTTCACGAGACGTCGGGCACGAAGTCCAGCACTGTAGAAGCGGTTCCTGATCGTCTGCACCGAAACTCTCTGGCGGTTGGGTGGTCGAAGCCCAGTCTGGATGTCCGTTGCTGAAAAAAACAAACACAAGAAAAACAATTTTTTTTTCTGAGGAATGGACAACCCAGGGGGGTCTGTCCTCATTGCAAGGGGGGGTATCATGCGTGACCAAAGACTCACCAAAAGCACCCTAAGCAAGTATTTACGTGGTGCCAAAAAATACACCCTAAATAAGTATGATTACCTGTGAGTTGGGTAATTTGCTACCCTAAGTTACCCCCCTAAGCAAGTAATACCAGTTTTTACTACCCCTTTGGAACTTTGGTGGATATTTTTGATATTTTTTTCCTTCCATAATTCACGGGATACTTCAGCTAAAATGGTGATTTTAACTTGTTCTAGTGTTGAATGACCCTAAGTATGACCCTAAATGCGTAATTCATCGCTTTGAAAAAGATACCCTTTTTCTTGATTTTTGGTTGCTATTAGTATATCAATACAATCAAGGTACACGGTTTTTTTTTGGTTTAGGAAGATATTGTTTAAATTTTTTTTACATAAAGATGATTGAATTTTCTTGTGACTTTACTAATTTAGTTTCTTTTGAATAGCCTTGAAAGTTTTATCTGTCCAACTGGAAAAACTTTTTTCCTCTTTAAATACTTTTGAGAATTCCCACTTATTATTCTATTAATTTCATTTAAAGAGTCAATGTTAACTATTAATAGGAAACTCTAAATTTCAGTCTTTTTACAAATTCTAATTGTTGCTTGCTAAATTATAAAATACACAATGGATTTTCTAAAATCTTTCCTCTTTTCTTTCAAGAGACATGGATTTCTACTTCAACTCTTCAGTGAAATAGACCCCTGCTTTGATAAACATTTCTTCATATTGAAATCATACCTGGATTCCAGTCTAATATGCATCATTAGAATGGCGGAAGAGGAGTTTTAAACAGGCGCCGCGGAACGTCTTGGAAAGTGGAGGGGCTTAGTGGGGGGGGGGGGGGGGGCTGCGTGTATTACCACATTTTTGCACTGCCGTACGTTTGCACGTGTTTACTGAAAAAGGTGGGGGCTGCAGCTGGTTCCAATTTTTTCTGACTTGTGTTTTTCATTACAGATCGAGCATACGATCTTTAACACTGGAAGTAAAATGCCTAAAAATTTGTTTACAAATTAAAATTCCTCCCATCAAGCTTCTTCGTTTAAACATTATCTTTGTTTTTCAAGGGTAACATGGTGTGCGTATTGAACATGGAAATTAGATGGTCATTTATTTCTTTTATTATTTCTTCTTTTGTGGGGTGTAGTGGTAAAAAGTTAATAGTATCTATTTCTCCAGTGTAAATTCAATAATTTACCTCTTGAATAGGGATTGAAATTAATAATGTATGATTCATTTAGATTGAAATTCATTTTTTAATGCATGTACATACATGTATTTGTACTACTGTCAAGAAGAGAATGATATTATTTGACCATGACAAGTCAGTTGTAATGGAACTCTTGAAAGAATATGACTGCAGATAAATGATGGGTTATTTAAGAAGAAGACAATGTCTAAACAGATTACCAGATTTGATGAGGTCCAGTTTTCCTCCATAATTCTCTGACAAGCAAAAAAAGAATTTCAAAAAAGGTTATATGTTATAAAAGAAAGGGGTGGCACACTTCAGGCTTATACTTGTCTTTCAAAAAAAAATTGGGGGGGGGGGGGGGGGTCAAAAGTTGTTAGGGGGCAGTCATTAGCCAAGTGATGAATTCATTAGCATACATGAAAGATTAAGCGGATTTGACTAATTGAATAATGCGCATGCGTGACACTGATCCACATTTATATACCTGTGTGTAAAGAATATACACGGTAGGGGAGCATC
Source organism: Heliocidaris erythrogramma (assembly GCA_025617745.1). NCBI lineage: Eukaryota > Metazoa > Echinodermata > Echinoidea > Camarodonta > Echinometridae > Heliocidaris > Heliocidaris erythrogramma. The sequence goes on along the minus strand of CM046865.1, from coordinate 24,123,508 downwards.
GTACAAAATGAATAATGCATAGGGGCTTCGGGCGCGTTCAAATTGTGCCCAAATGTTACAGCGTAATGGCGGCCGCTTTAGGGGCTTGGGGTACATATGGAACTCTTTCCGATCTTTCTTATTCATCTGATTATCTGCACCCACATATGCCCACAATTCCATAAAATCAAACTTTTAAGTTGTACTTTTTAAAAACGCGGCAGCCGCGGGGCCCAACTGGTAAATTGCCTTGGATCGGGGATCGGGGATCGGTGATCGGTGGCCTGTTTGTTGAAGAAGCTCAAAAGTTTGTGTTAAGTTTCAGACTTGAGGCAAGCCATAATTTCAATGAAGTAGAGAAAAGTTAATACTGAAATGTAAAGATACAATTAAATAGAGCATTCTTACCACTGCACTGGGTAACAAATACTTCAGTTTATTTTTAGTTAAAATAAATGCATGTTGGACAATAATAAATATGATCACTTTGCGATAAACGGCCAAGTAATTCCTAAGATACGCAGCATTTTATGAAGGTGTCGGTATTACTCCCAAATTAACTTATTTACTTCCTTAAATATCATACTGTTTGTAATCAGGAGTTTTCAATATGCAAGGTCAGTTTATCTGTTTATAATTATACAGGGGTACAGCCATACACTGACATGACTGATGATACTGATAGTGATACAGGCAGACGCACGGCCCAGCTCGCTGGAGGGAGAAAGCATTGCACTGTGTTGGTTGGCGATAAGAGCGGCCCTAACTAATGTCAGACAATCTCGAAAGTTTGTGTTAAGTTTCAGACTTGCGGCAAGCCATAATTTCAATGAAGTAGAGAAAAGTTAATACTGAAATGTAAAGATACAAAATAGAGCATTCTTACCACTGAAACGTTTCAAGAGACGGTAAAATGAACTCCAATTTAGAGTCCAATAAAGTTACTCGGTAGAGTCGGTTGCTTCGATCGGTGCGCGGATATACACATGTATTGTAAATATGGGAACATCGTTATTCTCACTGCAAGGAAAATCATGTTTTATAGAACTGAAAAGCTTAAAATTCCTTGTTTCATGTCATGAATGTATCATATCAACATACTTGATGCAGAAAATGTCTTTTGTAGCCATGCTGTGAAACTCTGTTCATGAAATTTGTTAGAAGAAAAAAAGTAGGTCGAGTTGTCCGAAGACGCAGCCCACCCTGGACAACTCGACCGGGTCGAGTTGTCCAGGGTATTGGGTCGAGTTGTCTTGGGTCGGGCTGTCCGGTGGTCGGGTTGTCCCGGAACCCATTTTTCATGTCGTACTACCCCGTGCGGAATGTGATTGCTGGGTAATAACGCCTAGCTTCGTGTGTAGAAGGCGTATAGCCATTTTTTTTTTCTACATTCACGAAGCTAATCCTGGCTAAGTATGGACTGAAGAAACGTTATTGTTGGATTTGATTCAAAGCTTTGAGTAGACTGGATCTTTGAAGGTAAAAATGGGTGGTTAAGATGCCGATTTTTTAAAATAATTATGATTCATTATCTGGCTTTGTTATAATAAGTAGCCTAAACTTCCAGCAGAATTTAATGAAGATGTGTGTAACTGTAAATTTATTAGCCTGGTCCCATTCATGATGTTTGGTGTCGTGTCCTTAAGGCAGTTAAGCCAAGGCTTTAAAAAATTTAAATGTATAAATCTATAACTATAATTATAATCTACTATAGCTTCGTATGTTAGCTGCATCATGGATTATTTCTACAAGGTACAAGATACAAGGGGCTGGGGGTTGTGCCGGGTTAAGGTTGCATTCACTCATAGGTACATTCCTATACTTCGTGTGTATAATGTAGGCAGTCATACACCTCATCTTTTTAAAACACCACTGCACAAAAGTCACCAATATTCACTCAAAATCGGCATTTAATTTTCAAAAACCGACCCCAAAATATCCAAGAAATACAATAAATTCAACTCACCAATGTTGGAAAAGATATTTCCAAAAATGAAATCCGCAATTTACTGTTGATTCTCGCGAAACGAGCTATCGGAGTCATTGTGTACATTTCCTGGTCGCCGCGGGCGCTGACATCTCCCCAAAAGAGTTTTGTCCTCAAAAATTCGGTCCCTATGGCGTACACGGAAAAGTTCCGATTTTCTGTGTGCGCGATCGTAAAGATCGATGTGCCCTTGCGATCCCGAGTTTCTTCGTGGACAAAAATTATATTGGCCGATTTTAGTCTAAGACATCGGCAGTTTGTAAACAACACGCGATCGCGAAACAAATCGGCGGGGATTTCTCCGGTTTTGGACAAGATTTTGACTTTGGATTTTGCTGTAAATATCAAAAGTTCTTCCTAACGGCCATTTGAGGTAGGAGTGAGATTTTTAAGGGCTGAATTTGAAAGCAAGTATTTAAAATATTTATCTTATTTTCCCCCCCATACCTTTAGTACATGCGACAGAAAATACCAACTATTTTACAGAAATGTACCCGGGAGTGGTTGCATTCGCTGCTGCCGTGTGCAGCAATTCTGTTCAATTCTGTTCAATTCTGTTAAATTCATTTAATTTACAAAAACCGACCTCAACATATCCATGAAATACAGTAAATTTAACTCACCGATGTTGGAAAAGATAATTCCAAAAATGAAATCCGTAATTTACTGTCAATTCTGGCGAAATGGGGTACTATCAGACTGTGTACATTTCCTGATCGCCGCGAGCGCCACACCACTCATAGCTACATTCCTATACTTCGTGTGTATAATGTAGGCAGTCATACACCTCAACTTTTTAAAACACCACTGCACAAAAGTCACAAACATTCACTCAAAATCGGCATTTAATTTACAAAAACCGACAACAAAATATCCAAGAAATACAATAAATTCAACTCACCGATGTTGGAAAAGATATTTCCAAAAATCAAATCCGTAATTTACTGTTGATTCTCGCGAAACGAGCTATCGGAGTCAATGTGTACATTTCCTGGTCGCCGCGGGCGCTGACATCTCCCCAAAAGAGTTTTGTCCTTAAAAATTCGGTCCCTGTGGCATACACGGAAAAGTCCCGATTTTCTGTGTGCGCGATCGTAAAGCAAGCAAGTATGAAAGCAAGTATTTAAAATATTTATCTTATTTTTCCCCCATACCTTTACTGCACGCGACAGAAAATAGCAACTATTTTTGCATATTGTATTCGTAGTGGTCAATATGACCACTATTCGTGGTGTGCGCCACACCACGAATAGTGGTCATATTGACCACTACGAATACAAAATGCAAAAATAGTTTGTATTTTCTGTCGCGTGTAGTAAAGGTATGGGGGGAAAATAAGATAAATATTTTAAATACCTTGCTTTCAAATTCCGCCCTTAAAAATCTCTCTCCTACCTCAAATGGCCGTTAGGCAGAACTTTTGATATTTTCAGCAAAATCCAAAGTCAAAATCTTGTCCAAAACCGGAGAAATCCCCGCCGATTTGTTTCGCGATCGCGTGTTGTTTACATACTGCCGATGTCTTAGACTAAAATCGGCCAATAAAATTTTTGTCCACGAAGAAACTCGGGATCGCAAGCGCACATCGATCTTTACGATCGCGCACACAGAAAATCGGGACTTTTCCGTGTATGCCACAGGGACCGAAATTTTAAGGACAAAACTCTTTTGGGGAGATGTCAGCGCCCGCGGCGACCAGGAAATGTACACATTGACTCCGATAGCTCGTTTCGCGAGAATCAACAGTAAATTACGGATTTGATTTTTGGAAATATCTTTTCCAACATCGGTGAGTTTAATTTATTGTATTTCTTGGATATTTAGTGGTCGGTTTTTGTAAATTAAATGCCGATTTTGAGTGAATGTTTGTGACTTTTGTGCAGTGGTGTTTTAAAAAGTTGAGGTGTATGACTGCCTACATTATACACACGAAGTATAGGAATGTAGCTATGAGTGGCGAGCGCTGACATCTCCCCAAAAGAATTTTGTCGTTAAAAATTTGGTCCCTATCGTGTACACGGAAAAGTCCCAATTTTCTGTGTGGACGATCGTAGAGATCAATGTGCGCACGCGATACCAAGTTTCTTTGTGGACAACATTTTATTGGCCAATTTTAGTCAAAGACATCGGCGGAATGAAAACAACACGCGAAGGTGAACAAAATCGGCAGGGATTTCTTCAGGTTTGGACATGATTTTGACTTTGGATTTTGCTGGAAATACCAAAAGTTCTTCCTAATGGCCATTTGAGGTAGGAGTGAGATTTTTAAGAGCTGAATTTGAAAGGAAGCCCCCGCCCCCATACCTTTAGTACATGCATCAGAAAATACCTACTATTTTTGCATTCATATCGCGTAGTGGTCAATATGACCGCTATTCGTGGTGTGGGCCTTGGTGAGATAGCAGCTGTCAACTTGGATACGGACTTGCGTAAATTTTTCATTTTGTGGTAAAATACCTTTGGGAAGAGCTCACTTTCAGTATTTTAATCCATAAAACAAGACATTAAGTCATATTATCTAATGTTCCTCTCATTTGCTGAGTTATTCCAATTTTTAGACAAAAAAACGGCACACAATTATGACCATGTGAATTTTCTTTCATACGCGGTGCTTATTGGAATACACACCATAAAAAAGTCACAAAGCACTGCCAGATTTTCTGAAAATCATGTTTTATTGAGAAAAATTGTTCATTAATAAATCTATCAATACATGATCATACGTATCATTGTTTTCTCAATTGCTTTTGACTTTAGCTCCAGTTTTACACTTGGTTTATGGCATTTATTTTTGTTTTGTTTTGTTAGGTTGTTCCAGGATTTCATTTAATATGCTATTTTCAAACTTACAGTTTGAATTGAAACTCTTTACTTACAATTCACAATTCTCATTCGACTGAATTTATGATATTCATTATTTTAAATACAATTTTATACCCGTAACACGCATTTATCCGCTACCGAATCTAATTATGAGGGAATACAAATTTTCGTTAATATCTCACTGCTTCTATGTTATGAATTTTGGTAATGTCATCAGTTATATAATCATTTTAATTAATGCAATATTTCTCATTTAAATTTGTCACTTTAAATTTATACTTTCAGTAAAAACCCCATTGTTTTATATAATCATTTCAATTATTGCAATATTTCTCACTTAAATTTGTCACTTTAAATTTATGCTTTCAGAAAAAAACCCATTGCGTTTAAACACTACATTTAAACACTACATTACTGTTATAATGAGGTATCTTTGCATTGTTACATCTTATTTGGTCATCAACTCGAAAATTTGGAATAAATAGATTTATCAATTTACCACATACTCAATACTCGATGATAATATTGTTAAATTAGTCAATTTATTGATTATACTCATGTAATGCATTTTGATAATGTTTAAGTATGTAAATTTTCATCGTTTGTATGTTTTTATCAATTATGTTGTAAATCATTCGCAATTCAGCCACAGGCTGCGATGAAATGATCATAAAACCTTCAATTCAATTCAATTCATCATACATGATCCCCCTTCCGGACCTTGATATATCCGGACAACAAACGATAGTCCTACTATTCTGTGATTTTTTTTTCTTTAGAACTTTCCTTTTTTCTTCTATTTATGTTGCATTTCGCTGTAATCTCAGCCTTCCATTAAAAAGCCTTCCATTATTGCTTAAGTTCAAAGCTCCCCCCCCCCCGCGTGTCGGAGCTTTGCGCCGATCTTGCTTGCAGCAACAACCCTGGAACCATACCCCCCAGAGCCAGAGGAGCAATTGTTTGCTGGAACCATCCATATATTTGGCTTTGACATCAATTTTGTTAGACTTATAAGTAGGGACTGTTCCTGAATAATTGGCAGAATTCAGGGAAAATATTTGCCCTAGATCTATTTCTATACTAGACTATTACTGTTCAGTCCCTTCAATTGGATCCTCTAACTAAGACTTGTCCTTGATTAAGTGGAATTTCCGGGGTGTTTTTTGCTGGCAATCATGCTCCAAAATTTCCATCATGTCTCCATTAGAAACCTAATACACAAGTCACAATTGTATCGCTTCCTTTCATTCTCGCTCTCTCTCTCTTTAGCTCTCTCTTTCTCTTTCTCTCTTTAGCCCTCTCTCTCTCTCTCTCTCTCTCTCTCTCAGTCTCTCTCTCACTCTCTCAGTCTCTCTCTCAGTCTCTCTCTCTCTCTCTCTCAGTCTCTCTTTCCTTCTCTTCTGCATGTTCTAGCATTGGTCTATCATACATCAGTTGTTACCATAAAATGTGAAGCTTAATTAAAATGTGTTTTTTATGACTTTTCATTCCAGACCAGAGTAGTATATATTCTGAGGTCACTGAAAGTTGCGAGGAAAATTCAATCTTGACAATGGCGGATGATGAAGCAGAAAAGGGTTATACATGGGAAGGAGATTATGAGAGGACATGGTAAGTTTAAAGAGATCGTTGAGTCGGGGGTGGGGGGTATATATCAAAAAAAAAATTGAGGTGGGTCGGGATGGCCTGTATTATCATCCCCCCTAATATTTTTGGATGAAATATATAAGAATTATGATACATTAACTTAAAACTAATAATTATCCAAACTCATTATGTTTGATCTTGAAATACCATCACATTCTTTAATGATTAGAAGTAAGGAAATAAGAAATGCCATAATTTCGATGTGAAAATATCAAAGAAAATTTGTTTGCTCACATTGTTATTCTCAATTGATGGGTTCCGTCCACTGGTGTAGATCAAAATTCAAAAATTGGGAGGAGTATGAACTGATGTGTGCGAAGCGCAAGGGCCCTTATGGTGGGCATTCTGAAAGCTCTAGGGTTCTTAGATGCTCTCTGGTGTAATCTTAGCCATGTGTAGAAGCATTCTCAAACAGATTTTATGTGTAATATTACATAAATTTTTTTGCTTGAGCATGATTATTCACGGGACTGAAAGAACTTTTAACCTGTCGCTGATTTTCAAACTTGTAGATTCAAAATTAAAACATGTTGCTGTTATGTGTAAAAACCCTCCGTTGACCACCTTGCATACACGGTAGGAAATGTTAGGAAGGAACTCCTCGAATACTGTGAGCACCAGCTCAAGCTGGGATGGCGACGCCTATGGAAACTAGCTTTTGCTGTTAGGTAACTAATGAATGAATGAATAATATTGCAGGGTGGAACTGAGTGCTAACAATTTTTTTTTTTTAATGTCAGGGAGGCTCTCCTGGAGGATGAACAAGGCTCCCTGCAAGCCACTGTGGATGACATCATCCAGAGAGCCAAAAGAAGGAGATTGGAGGACAGACCCAGTAATGTCCGGCTTGGCATGGTAAGGTCAGAGGTCATTCAGCAGGGACTTCCCCCTTTGTACATGTACATATACATGTGTTTGGAGCCAGAAGGGCATTAACTCATATACTTTAACACAGAGTTAGCGCCCTTCTGGCCCCAAAAAGACGATATGTACATGGTTGTGGTAAAATGAATCTGTGGCTCTCCTTGTTTCCAGCTCTCTGTGTAGCTTATGAGTAATGTTCAATCAATGTTTATGTCTCTGATTGCCATTTCATTCTTTTCTGGGCTACATAAAAAATGTTCCACCTCCCCCTACCCTCCTCTCTCCCCCCACCCTCCTCTCTCCCCCCCCCCCCCCCCTCAAAAACCCATGTTTAATCTGATTTTTATACTGCTACTCCATTATATGAGACAAAATGGTAGTTGAGTGTATATGTGACAGAGGTCAAAATATAAGATGCTTGAACAACGCACTATTCAATTATGAGTTCTAGTATAGCTAGGCTGATACATGTAGAGTGTCCCTGCTGTAGAACTTGGTTCATTGATATTAATAATACAGACAATTGATACAGACTTCAAAAGATCTCCTTAACTTGATTGTGGTGAAAATAAATATAAAAAATGAAAAGAGAGTGAACTGTGGCATGTGGCTGTTGGATCCATGTATGTTTCTAAGAATCCTAACATAAAGATGCTGATGATTTAATGTACAATCTAATATTTTGATGTTGTAATATCTGTTGCAGATGCGGCATCTGTTTATCCTGTTGGACTGTTCACGTTCTATGGAGGATCAGGATCTCAAACCTAATAGACTGGCTTGCTGTTGCACGGTAGGGTTACTCGCAATGAAGGATGGTACCCACTAGCACCTAAATCACCCACGACCATCCTGTTTATTACTCTCTGAACTATCGGAAATCAATAGACACTATCATGAGTTACTGCAGACTGTAGTATTCAACAGATTAATTAAAAGCAGTTGAGGAAATTTGTGTTTCAATATATTCAGAAACTATGCAAAATGCTTGTTGGGATTGATCTGATAGTTCAGATCGTACATTGGCTGACAAGGGTATATGCCTGCACACTAGTCGATAACTGTACAAAATAATTAATTGAAATGATTAATTTTTAATTACCCTCTCCCTCCCCCACCTCACACATACTGCATCAGGTAGCAGCGTATCCAGGATATTGTGAGGGAGTGGGCACAGTATTCTGGAAAATTTTCTATTAAGCAAAAAAACCTTTGTTTCTTCCTCTCTCCTTGAAATTGTGTTTATCTTTCAGTTGCTTGAACATTTTATTGAGGAGTACTTTGATCAGAACCCAATTAGTCAGGTAAGAAGCTGTTCAGGGAGATGTGTTTAGTACAGGAGTGTATTTCAGTAAAAGTAATAATTAGGCCAGGGTCTAAAATCTGTAACTTTAAGTAGATGAGAGCTATTCAAAACAGTCCCACAAGTCCAAAAATGGGATACTGTAGGATTGTGGAAATTATCCTACCTGAAAAATGTCATTGTGTAAGAAAAAAAATGCCACATACAGTTTTTCCTTTGTTAATATAATGGAAAGAAATGGAAATATAATATTATATATCTACTGATAATAACATTTATACTAATGTATATTTGGGGAACTTCATTATTGAACTGGATTTCTCTTTCATTGAACCAATTAGGTTGCGTTGGATTTAATTTTAGTAAAACACACTTTTGCGTAGACTGCAGCCTGATTTGTCTTGTCTGGTTCCCATGAGAAATATTTTTGAAACAAAATTGTAAAATGAAAATTGTAAGTCAAACACAAAATCTAACTCTTCAGAGTTCTTTTACAGTATATGATTTTGACAATTTGTATACCTAGTGGTACAGAAGGGGTTAAAGATGATGTTGAGTTGTGGGCCCTGTTTCATAAAACTTGTTAGCAATAAACAAGTTACAATAATTTTTATAAGCTACTGAAATCCTTGCTTCTGATTGGCTGAGAGCAAACTTATAGAAATACGGCAGTTGTTACTGATAACAAGTTTTATAAACAGGGTCCTGGTCATGCGATTACATTGTGAAAGAAACTGTCTGGAAGCAATTGGGATAGGTTGATCATGTTATACATGTACATCTGAATTTGTGTATACTGAGAAGTTTTGGAATCACCAAAATGAGAAGAAATTGATTCTATGCTGCTGAGAGTCATATGCCCTGCACACAGAGATGTGTATATGGGACTACACTTACATGTGGCATACAAGTTCAGCTTGAACATTTCACCTGTTTCTTGTCATATTTCGAATAAGAGGGCATTTGAAGAACAATATTTTTTCTGGGGATATTTCAATGATTTTCGAGAACGAGAAAGCTCACAGAATTAATTTTCACCTTCTCAATAAGTATAAAGTATTGATGAATTTGATTGACGGAATTGCTTTAACTCTCTCAACAGGTTGGAATCATAACAACAAGTAACATGAGAGCTGAAAAATTGACTGAACTTGGGGGTAAGAAATATGTTTTTTCTTTGTCAATTTATTTATAGAAATGTATTTAATACAAGATTGAATTAATAGATGTGACCAGTCGCCACAAAACCACAAAAAAGTCGCCAGATTTGAATTTTTAGTTACTCATTAGCATTGGATGTTCCTAACCCACTAAAGAAAGAGTAGAATATCCGATCCCACAGAAGTTTTTTAATTACTTAGAAAAAAAAATACATTCGTTCAGGAAATACAAAAAACTAAAGTTTGACTATGCCGACCAAAAACACCTTTATTGAGCTCTAGCTGAACAACACACAGTGCGAGTCTTTGGTAGTTTTGTGGTGCCTGGTCACAAGTAATGATTTTACATGTATTTGTTTGATATAATTTTTGTCATGATTTGCTATATATAGCACTAAAATGGTTACCAGATAATATCTGCTGTTTTCTTTCAGGTAACCCCCAGAGACACATCACAGCTTTGGAAAAGTCTAACGATAAACTCTGTGTAAAAGAGCCTTCTCTGCAGAATGCATTAGAGCTGGCTGCTGCAACTCTTAGGTAGAGTATAAGCTACTGAATGAGATTTTGCAGACAATTCCTCTTTATGTTGTACTACATATGCTTTAAATGACCAAAGATACACAGAATAGGGTACAAATATGACCTGTAGAGACCAGTTCCCATACCTGCCAACTGTCCCTTTTTAATAGGGATAATCCCGATTTTGGGTAAAAGAAAGAACCACTTCTACCAATGTGTCCCTATTTTTGCAAAAGTCTGACTAGTAATGTCTAGGAAACTCAGAAATGTCTGTATTTTCAGCTTCTGCCTTGTCATTTGTCCCTATTTCTTGGGTTTCAGGGTTGGCAGGTCTGAGTTCCCAGTTAAAACTTGTCAAAAATCGCCCCAATAACCCCCATTTGTTTGAACGCATGGAGATCCCACTCTTTTTAGCTCACCTGAGCCTAAGGCTCGAGTGAGCTATTGCGATGGAAATTTGTCCGTCGTCCGTCGTGCGTCGTGCGTCGTGCGTCGTGCGTCGTCCGTTAACTTTTTACATTTTCATCTTCTTCTCCAAAACCCATGATCGGAATTCAACCAAACTTGGTAGGAATCATCCTTAGGGGTAGGGGACCCAAAGTTGCTAAAATGGTACATGTGGCCCCCAGGGGGCCCAGGGGGAGGGCCCCAATTGTAAAAGCTACGTAAATTTCAAACATCTTCTTCTCCAGAACCAGGCATAGCTCAGACTTGATATTGTGTATGGAGATACCTCTATAGATGAAGAATGAATGTTGTTCATGAAATTTATCTGAGTGGCCCTATAGGGGCCCTGTGGGGGTAACATACTGGAGGGGGGGGGGGGCGCTGCCAGGCAAAATGTGGATTCTGATCTTCTTCTCCAAAACACATTATCGGAATTCAACCAAACTTGGTAGGAATCATCCTTAGGGGTAGGGGACCCAAAGTTGCTAAAATGGGACATGTGGCCCCCAGGGGGCCCAGGGGGAGGGCCCCCAATTGTAAAAGCTACGTAAATTTCAAACATCTTCTTCTCCAGAACCAGGCATAGCTCAGACTTGATATTGTGTATGGAGATACCTCTATAGATGAAGAATGAATGTTGTTCATGAAATTTATCTGAGTGGCCCTATAGGGGCCCTGTGGGGGTAACATACTGGAGGGGGGGGGGCGCTGCCAGGCAAAATGTGGATTCTGATCTTCTTCTCCAAAACACATTATCGGAATTCAACCAAACTTGGTAGGAATCATCCTTAGGGGTAGGGGACCCAAAGTTGCTAAAATGGGACATGTGGCCCCCAGGGGGCCCAGGGGGAAGGCCCCCAATTGTAAAAGCTATGTAAATTTCAAACATCTTCTTCTCCTGAACCAGGCAAAGATCAGACTTGGTATTTTGTATGGAGATACCTCTATAGATGAAGAATGAATGTTGTTCATGAAATTTCTCTGAGTGGCCCTAAAGGGGCCCTGTGGGGGTAACATACTGGAGGGGGGCGCTGCCAGGCAAAATGTAGATTCTGATCTTCTTCTCCAAAACACATGATCGGAATTCAACCAAACTTGGTAGGAATCATCCTTAGGGGTAGGGGACCCAAAGTTGCTAAAATGGTACATGTGGCCCCCAGGGGACCCAGGGGGAGGGCCCCCAATTGTAAAAGCTATGTAAATTTCAAACATCTTCTTCTCCAGAACCAGGCATAGCTCAGACTTGGTATTGTGTATGGAGATACCTCTATAGATGAAGAATGAATGTTGTTCATGAAATTTATCTGAGTGGCCCTATAGGGGCCCTGTGGGGGTAACATACTGGAGGGGGGGGGGGGCGCTGCCAAGCAAAATGTAGATTCTGATCTTCTTCTCCAAAACACATTATCGGAATTCAACCAAACTTGGTAGGAATCATCCTTAGGGGTAGGGGACCCAAAGTTGCTAAAATGGGACATCTATACCTCTATAGATGAAGAATGAATGTTGTTCATGAAATTTATCTGAGTGGCCCTATAGGGGCCCTATGGGGGTAACATACTGGAAGGGGGGGGGGGGGCGCTGCCAGGCGAAATGTACATTCTGATCTTCTCCAAAACACATGATCGGAATTCAACCAAACTTGTGAGGAATCATGCTTAGGGGTAGGGATCCAAAGTAGACCATGGGGGTGGGGGGGGGGGGGAATTATGTTAATATCTAACATCATCTCATGTACATTCTCCTAGTTGTTTCAATTTCTAACATATCTCCTGGTGGTGCTAGAGAGAACATGCACCAGATATGAATTGATCCACATCAGGTGAGCGTCGTGCCCCCTGGGGCTCTTGTTATAGAATATCCCCTTTTTATAGAATATCCCCTTTTTTAGAATGTCCCCTTTCAAAGTGATAGAGGTGCTCCATGAACAGCTTTTGTTTCCCCATATGGAAATATTACTTCCGCCTCTGAATTTAAGGAATGCATCATTGACACACATAACGATCACATTTTATAGATGGTCTGATGGCATTTCTTTTTTACTCAGAGGATGGTCATAACCGAAGGTCGAAAATAGGAACCGAAAATGTCTTTAATCAGAGTCCTCTTTAGCGTTGTATGTCAGATTAACCTGTGGAAATTATGGACACTCACATCAATGCGTTATTTGTAATAACTGGGACTCTTTGTTTTCTTTAATAGACACATGCCTGGCCATGCCAGTAGAGAGATACTCGTCATCATGGGCAGTCTGACTACATGTGATCCAGGAAATATACACGATACTATTCAGGTATTCCGACTTTTTGTTTTGTTTGCTTGGGTTTTTATGCCTCCGCCCACCGAAGGTGGGTGCCAGAGGCATTATGTTTTCGGGTTGTCCGTCCGTCCGTCCGTCCCACTTCTCGTTACCGCGATATCTGAAGAATCATTTGAGGTAGGAACCTCAAACTTGGTACTAGTATGTATCCCCATACGAAGATGAACTGATTAGATTTTGGGGTAAGTAGGTCAAAGGTCAGAGGTCACAGAGGTCAATTTACATGAAATTACATGAAATTACTGGTTTTTAGCCTCGTTACTGCAATATCTCAAGAACTGTTTGAGGTAAGAACTGCGAACTTGGTACTAGTATGTATCCCCATACGAAGATGAACTGATTAGATTTTGGGATAAGGAGGTCACAGAGGTCAATTTACATGAAATTACATGAAATTCCTGGTTTTTAGCACCGTTAGCGCGATTTCTGAAGAACTGTTTGAGGTAAGAACTTCAAACTTGGTACCAGTATGTATCCCCATAGAAAGAGGAACTGATTAGATTTTGGGGTAGGTAGGTCAAAGTTCAGAGGTCACAGAGGTCAATTTGCATGAAATGTCTAGGTTTAAGATATTAAACATCCATGGGTTTTAAGTAGGTTAAAATCCATCTTGCTACCTTTCAACCACCTTTTTTCGCAATTTAACTGATTCAAGCGGCTGTGATGCCATATTTTAAGATTTTATTATTCTGGTTATCACAATATTTCAAGAACAGTTTGAGCCATCAACTGAATTTAGGCGGAGGCATATAGGAGACGCAGTCGCATTCATCTTGTTTTAACTTAAAAATAACCTTGATAACAAGTTACTCTGAACGAATGCAGGAAAACCAGAAAAACAGATGAGGGAAAGTTAAAATGACATTGGATTAAAAAATTTTAAAATTATGAGATCACCATACATGGGGGAACTTCAATTTCGCAAATTTGTAATGTCGCTGTGACACATATGATCAGGCCATCCATAATAAATTTTGAGTATAACCCCCCCCCCCCCCCCCCCCCCCCCCCCCCCCCCCCCGGTAACAGTTAACCCGTTGACTACTGAATTCTTTAACTCTCATAGGTTTAATACTGGAGTCACCCGGTTCCCGTAGTCAATGGGTTAATTAGGAGAAAATAGAAGTTCATGATATTTTGGGGTACAACAAGAGAGAGTTCTCCCTGAATACATCACAATAAACTGACCAAATTGCTGAGATGCACATAGATTTAGTAATCTCATCTTTCAAACGTTCATAGCGTTCTCATTATATGTCTGATTGATGTCTTTCAAGCTTTCATCATCCTGTTTCTTTTATTTTCATCCTTTCACACAATTCAAATATTATTAAGTCTGTCTTGCCCTGTAATATAGGAACTAAGGTATAGACCATCATAGCATTTGAAATAATCATTTTGTTAGCCACTGATTTCTTGATAACGTGAAAAAAAAATCACTCTCAATAAATGTGGGCAAAAGTGTTTCGTAAACCGAGACATAATAGACCTGTTTACTAATGTATTTCAATTTTATGCATGTTTCTCTCCAGAATCCTTAGTTACCAACTATTTGGCGTTTCTATAGATGGAATCCATTTTGCATACATTAGTTGTTGCTATGTCGGGCAGGCCTCTGGCAAGCTTTTGAGTCGTCAAGAGAAACTTTTGTTCAAAAGTATGCATAAAATTAGTAAACTGAGAAATAATTATAGCATATCTTGTTTTATTCCAGGCCATGAAAGATCATAGCATTCGTTGTTCTGTGATTGGTCTAGCAGCTGATGTGAGGGTGTGTCGGAAGCTGGCTTCTGTCACACATGGTAAGCTTACAATTTTTTGTATGTGTGCGAGTGTGCATGTCTTGTGAGACTTTTAGTATTTTGGTCTGATTAGAGGTTTTCAGAATTCTAAGACGAGTAGGCATTTTGAAAGTTGTGCCATCATGAATAAATAAAAAAATATTTGCTGTAATGTAGTGGAATAGAAAAATGTTTTGCTGTGTTAAAAATACCAAGTTGTATATCAAACTTTGCTTAACATTTTCAGCTATAATGAAAGGGAATCTTGAGTTCTGGGAAAGGTGAAAAATAATTTGTGAGCTTTCTCATTCCTTTTATGTCAGTTTGGAAGAACATCATAGTAGAAACATCCGCTGAAAATGATTGCTCTTCAAATGCTCTTATATTTGAAATATGACTAAAAATAGCTGAAATGTTCGGGCGGAACATTCATGCCACTTGTGCGTGTAGTCCCATATACCTATTTCTGTGTGCAGTACATGTGCTTTTCAGTGAGATTGGGTCAATTTCTTATCTATTGTGATGATTCCGAAACAACACAGTATAAAACAATTCTTATGTAGACATGGTCAACCTTTCCCAATTCCTTTGAGACAGTTTCTTTCACAATGTAATTGCATGACCAGAACTCTACTTTATCTTTAATATCTTTGTGAAATATCAAAAACCTGTGCAAAGTAATGACATTTCATCTAAATGATTAAAAATTGTCCCCCCCCCCCCCCAATCCTCTATACTAAATCTCTTTTTGAGAATTTAGTGGTAACTTTACCAATAATGATTATATCTCTTTCTTACTTTTCCTTTTACTTTTGATAATTTTAGGTACATATGGAGTGATTCTGGATGAGACACACTTCAAAGAACTCCTGATGGAACATACAATTCCTCCCCCTGCTAGAGTAAATATGATATTCTGTAACAAACGCTCACTAAAGAATTATTCTTATTATAGGACATTATGGGAATAAAAGCTATGAAGAAAGATTTATATTTTCAGATTTTTTTTTCTTTCAGTGAAACTTTGTTATGTACCATTGATTTTGTGTTAGAATGTCTTGAGCTGATTATAAGTAAATCTACCAGACTTGAGTTGCTTTAAATCTAAATGTATGGAAGCCCTCACCTTTATTATCAACAGAAATGCATGAATTTAGTTCAAAACTTTTGTCCAATATGTTTTCTTCAAAGAAAAGTCGAATTTAATCAAATAAATTGTAGATTAAAGAAAGAAGTAACAATTTGTTTAAAAGCCATGACCCAAGAGTTATCACATACTACAGTCTACCTAGTATTTGTTATGCTGTGGTATTCTAATGAAGATGTGGAACATAAGAATATTGAATTGTGTTGACCATTATGCAATAGTGATTTATTTTTTCATCTCTCCTCCCTTTAATAGGTGAATACAGAGCCATCCCCCATCAGAATGGGTAAGTATTGTTACTAAAATGACATTTCTCTAGGCTTGCTTGTGTAGGTAATTTCTATGTCTGGGCTGGTTATTGGTGAGAATTTTACTCATCCAGGGGGGGAAAACATACATGAGAGTTATATATTGATTCATCTGTGTAAAGTGTCACCTGTTGATGTTTTATGCTCTATCTTTTGAGTTATAATGCTTTGAGGACACATAATACAAGTACATGAGCAGAAGAAGCAAAAAAGGGGAAATGAGTGAAAATTTGAATCCATTTCTGGTGCAGTACATTTATGGTATTCTTGAATAAGTTGTACTACATTACATGTAAGTAAAAATATGCCTGAATGCTTTCAAATGGCAAGACATTGTGGAATTTTAAAATTATTCTTGTACACATTGGCAATTATATGTTTCATGATGCTATTGCCTTATATTCTATATCTTTATTGCTTTCTCCAGGTTTCCCCCAGCATGTGCTCCACACAGACAAGAACAAAGTCAGTGCCCCGTCTATGTGTATGTGGTGAGTAGTCACAGTCTTACTCAGTAACTGAAAAGTTGCTTGTTGTATTTGCAACAAAAAACAGTATATTTTTTGAGTGGTAAATAGCATAAAATTACCACAACTGCAAAACTTTTGGTTGTAAATGAAGGTCAAGAGGCAAAATTGGAGGGGGAAGATAAAAGACATACCGGTAGGTGCATACTCACTGATTAGTTTGTTTTGAGATACTGAGGTGTGAATCAGACTATGCTTATCTCACTGAATTTTGGCCGAGCAGGGCCCTGTTTCATAAAACTTGTTACCAAAAACAAGTTGCAATAACTGTTATAAGCTACTGAAGTCCTTGCATCTGTTTGGCCGAGAGCAAGTATGTCATAGAAATGTAGCAGTTGTTACTGATAACACGTTTTATGAAACAGGGCCTAGGTTTTATGCACTTTACCTCTTCATGACTGAATGGGCCTCAAGGGGTTTAAAGATTATTTAATTAAATGAATGAATGAATAAATTTATTACCATTTTTGAAACAATATGAAACATATTTACAAGGTATTTACAAATGTGAATGGTAATGGGAGACCACGAGAAAGCTGAAATGGCTAATGAATATGTGGTTCCCTGACAAATTATCTAAATGTGATTATAAGTATAGACTACTTAAAACATGTCAGTACAGTGGAATCTCGTTATAACAAACTCCTTGGGACCAAGAAAATCACCTCTTTATATCGAAACCTCGTTATATCAGAGCTAAAAAACAACAGATTACAAAAAATTGTGACCAGTAAAATTACCTTGTGATAATGAGAGTTTGTTATAACAATGTCGGTTCAACTGTACTTATTAAAAATACAAATACAATGTGCTCTAACAAATAAGGTCTTACGATAATCAGTAAAAACTGTTAATATTGGCAAGAAGAGCCTGCATATACACACACACGCAATCAACATCAATGAAAGCAACAAAAAAAAAAAATGTGTTCATTGAGTATAAAAAAATACCTGTATCTATAAAACTACAAGATAGGACTAGATTCACAAATACCCCTTAGTGGTGCTTGTACGACACATGCTCTGGTGACGATTGCTCCACTCTCAATAATAAGATCTCAATGAAGATTTCTTAAATAATCATCTTCAAACCAAATTGTTTAAGAAATGTTAGTCATAAGATTTGTTTCAGAATGCTTCAAAATATGCCGGATATTGCACCAGAAAGCCTCAGACAAACACTGAACTTCCAGGGCCCACAGGCAGCCTCTGGACTACGGCCACAAGAGACTTTGCGCTTAGCATACATTACTTCTTCCAGTTGCAATTTTGCTTGTTTCAATTTTTGTTTGTGGACCACCCTAGTGTCGGATGAGATAGTGTCCTAGAAGCAGAGCCTTGTCTTCTGACCTATTGATCTATTAAAAGCCCCATGGTGTTTTCTTTTTCCTTATCAATTTTGCTAGTCACCTTGATGGCAAGAACTCTGAGGGGTTTGGAACTGGGGGCTACTTCTGTCCTCAGTGTCAGAGCAAGTACTGCGAGCTTCCAGTCGAGTGTAGAGTATGCGGTAAGTCTCAAAACATAACGGATAGTAAAGTGTGCCATATTTCTCGAAACCTGAGATGTTTACAAACAATAAATTTGTACATGAATCGTAATTTCTGCTATACATTGGAAACTCACCATAACGAGGATTATGGGACCATGAAAATTACCTTATTATACAGGAATCTCCTTAATATATCATGGTAAAAAATCCAAAAGGACATAAAGACGTGGGACCAGCAAAATTACCTTGCTATATCGGAGCTCTTTATAACAAGTTTCCACAGTAGTGGATGTATCCAGATATAAAGTTAAAAAGAAGAAAAGTTATTTTTGTTGCCATCCAAAGCATATCTAAAGAACTGAGGGATTTTTCATATTTGTTTTCCCTTTATGTTTGGAACACCTTTTAACACCTATATATTTCAGTATATACATGTACCAGGGATATATGAATTTGAATTAGTATTTGAGACAGAGGCATTAACACTATGAACATAATGACAAAGAGAGTGGACATAATATACAGCTCCTCATTGTACCCTCCACAACTGCTCTGGTAGACAAAAGAACATCCCTTCATTGCTATTATGTAAAATCAGTAGAACAGGGGAATATGCATGTGAGACCTGTTCTACATATTTTTACATAATAGCAATGAAGGGATGTTCCTTTGTCTACCAGAGCAATTGTGGAAGGTACAATGGGAAGCTGTATATTTTGTCCACTTCTTTGTTCACCATGTTCATAGTGTAATAACATGCAATACTTAATACTCGTTCTGAAATAATTTGATTGATCACTTTCTGGCTTATCAGTTTGTTTCATTGTGTAGTTAAATGCAAAAACCACCCTGATTATTGGTTTTATTAAAGAGAAGCATAAAAATGTCAAGGTAGTTTTGCTGGTCCAAGGTCTTTATGTTCTTTTGTTGTTGTTTTTTTCACTCTTATATAAGGAGATTCTTGATATAACAGGTAATTTTGCTGGTCCCAGGTGTTTGTTCTTTTGGGGGTTTTTTACCCGGATATAAGGAGATTCCTGAATATAACAAGGTAATTTTCATGGTCCCATGGTCCTCGTTATGGTGAGTTTCCACTGTGTATTGTTCAACTCTCAATTTCTTAGGAGGGATTTACATTCCACAGCATGGGAAGGGTTCGATTTGATATTCTCCATCTGTTTTATCCATCTTCAGGTCTAACATTGGTCTCGGCTCCACACCTTGCACGTTCCTTCCATCATCTCTTCCCACTGGACAGGTTTGAGGAGTTCAAGAGAGAAGACCACGAGCAACCAGATGCTCTGTAAGTTCAATGCCCTTCCATTTATGTATTTAGTTCCCTGTCGAGTGAATTACTAGTAATCAGTTCTGAGACATGAACTCCAATTCTCGCTACCTCAAATATGCAATTTTCGACGTAGAGGGCAATATTATGCATGGAAATGGTCCGCATCTTCGTCAACTTCACTTCCGGTCCGTATTGAAATACTACGGCTTATGAATAAAATGAGTGCTAAAATGCTTAATTTTTGGATCGCATGACATAAACCACTCAAATTTTGAAAATGCAACCAATTGTCTCAATAAATGATCTTTTCAAACATGTCGGTTAATTTATACTCAAACTCGAGGATTTTTGTAATACCTGTGTACATTTTCAATGCAAAAAGACAAACACTTGTCGACCCAATCGGGATATTGTCAGCACTGCGCATGTGTGGTTTGCATGACAAACGCCATCTGTTGGCGAAATTGCGTATTTGGGGTAGCGAGAATTGCTGCAATTGATAAAACATCAAATTTTTGCAATATGTGAAAGAAATGGCTCTCGTTTACAATTAATTGGCAAATATTGCATTTCACGTTGGTTTCTTGCTTTACAGTATAGAGGTTTTTAAAGTAACACTATTTTGTTTCCTTCATTCTTTTTCAGATTCTGTCAAGGGTGCCAGTCTCATATCAAAGACCAAACAGTAAGGAAACATTTCATTACTTCCCCCTTCCCCCCCTCCCCATCTTTATGTCTTTTCTTTCCTAGTATAGTCTGTCTATACTTATCAAAATGTAAAACATTTTCCCCCAAGGCTAATAAAATTACCCACCCCATCATCAATTTTCTCCTTTCCAAATAGTTTGTGCTAGGGGTGGGAGTTTCGGGTATTTTTTCAATTCGGGAACCGGACGATTTTTCGGGCGGGTTCCCGGTTACCCGAAAATCATATAACACAAATTACAAGCTTATATTTACCCTTAAGAAGCTATTAACACTGGGAAAAACTCGAAAGCGCATCACTGCAGTGGGGCGCTACATGGATATTTACATGTAGATATTGAATGGCTGGTCGACGTTATCTACCGCCTTGTCATGTTACATACATGAGTAATCATTAAATACTTAATTTTCGGGAAACAGGCATATAATATTTTGACCCGGGACCCGATGCTCTCGGGCGGGACCCGGGTACCCGGTTTTTAGTCCCAGCACTAGTTTGTGCCCACCATTTTCCCTTTGATTTCCTTCTACAATTTTGGGGTGGACAATACTATTATATCAGGTACAAGAACAGCTTAAATTAAGACATACAGAAGCTTTTCGTCATTGCACTCATCAGAGTAAAATATGCAAGAATGAACAGAAAACCGAAAGAAATTCTGCTCAAACTTGTGTGTTTTACTCTGGAGAGTCCAAGATGAAAAAGCTTCTGTGACCCTGTCTTCTGTTAAATTAAGCTTTTGTTGGACTTTGTAGTACTAGTCATCTCTTTATTTTTCCCAAACACTTTTTAATGATTCCTTTACAGGTGTACAGATGTCCCAAGTGCACCAACATGTTCTGTCTGGATTGTGAGCTGTTCATACAAGAATCACTTCATTCCTGCCCTGGTTGTGCAAGCACCAGACCCTCGCAGTCATTGCACCATCGTACCAATGGAAACCGTATTCTACACAACTGATAAAGAGCAAGATAGAAACATGTGTGAACTCGGGCCTTCATAATCATTACAATAATAGAGACAAGACTTCTGAGTCCCTGTACCATGAAAGCAATGGAAATTGCATTCCACATTGCTGATATTGATTCTGATTAAATACAGGTGTAAACATGGGCCTTCCGAGTCTTTACACTGAAATGGAGACGGTACTTCAGTCACTACCCCATCACACCATTGGAAACTGCATTTAAGGTTGCAGGTACAATGTTCTTTATCGAGATGAATAATGTGCCTGAACATATGCCTTCTGAGTCGTTACACTGATGCAGACAGGACTTATGTCATCACACCATCAAACCAGTGGAAATGTTATTCCACATTGTCAATAATGATTGAGATGAAAAATGTGTGTGAATGCACACCTTTTTTCTTCACACTAATGGAAGCTCTGTTCTGCCTTGCTGATAAAGATCAAGATTAACCAGTTTCCTGCAGGAACCGAGTAGCTCCTGTACTAAACCTATGGGAATGAGAGAATTCAGTCGTCAACAGGTTTAATTTTGTGTGAACACAGGCCTTCCCAGTGGTGACACCATTGCAACAATGGAAGCTGTATTCTGCATAGCTGATAAAGATCAGGATTAAACTTGTGCATTACCAGTCATTGGAAATTCAGACAGGACTGTACTGGATATAAAATCATGTGTGAATAAGGCTCAATAGAATATGAAATATTCTGCAAGATGGACAACGCCCTACAGCACTCTACATGAAATGTGCAAGATTTTGTGACATATAATGTAGTCCACACTGGGTGGTAAGCCCATGGTCTTGTTAAATATTTGACTAAAGCGAGCAAAGAGTTAAAGTTGCCTTTAAACTGAACCTCCTATTCAATAGCGCCATCTTTAACAGGATTTGGAAAATGTCTGTACTTCTCATTTTCCATGTTTGCAAGTCAAAAGTCATAGTTTGAAATAAAAAAATCAAAATAGAAGATGACGCTGTTTAAATTCAACCTGTTCAAGACAACTTGATTCAGTGGAATAAAGGAATGAAGCATACACCAAATATCACTTTGTTGTGTACAGTCTTTATTTCACAGTCAGTACTTCAATACAAATAAACAGAAGAGAAAAATACATTGACCACACATGAAGGCACTTCAACAACGTACAGGCATGACTCTTCAATATATTTTGCATTACATATGAATGATATCGCATGTAGGACTAGAATTGGAAGACAATGTGTGAACCTCCTCTCGTTCTGATACATATGCTCCAATGAAATAATACATATGCAAGAGGCGTGTTGGGCAAGTTCAAATAATATCAGTAATTTTAAGTACCAGGGCCTATCACAATCTGCTTTACAACTCGAGCTTTTCCATCATAATAGTAATTTTCTTTTATATCTCCAAAGTAAAAAATGGAAAAATGTCTTCATGCATTGACATCTATACTGATGAAAATCCATAGGGAAGAAAAGTAAGATTACAGAGCTGCTTTGCCTGTATAACGATACACTAAAAATAATGTGAATAAGTTACACTGAAAGAACAATGGTTTGATCATCCATCTAACAAATAAATGAGTTTGACAAACAACAAAAAAATTCTGTTTAAAAAGAAATACTGTTGTTGCAGCTCGCCAGTTTACGCCCCCCTAATCATCCATATTTGCATCATACATTTGACCAGTCCCTTTAATACACATTTACGAAGAGTATTGATATAAATAATACACCCTACATAATATCCCATGTGGTCATAATAACAGGTTAAATATATTCCACCAAACAAATCAGCACCATAGATTGTTATTTGCAGATGAAAATCAAACCGCAGGCAAAGGTTATGTCATTCAGTTTACACATGTACATTGTACCAAGCAGTAGTCTCTTTTACAGTACATAACACACTATACAGATAACTATATCTTTTCATTCTAGATGACACAGCTATTGATTGTTATTGATGGTGTAGAACAGATTAAAATGTCTCACTGTAGAACAATATCACCATCATATTAGCGCTAGATCGTCTTCTATCACAGGGGAACATCATTAAAACAAACCCCTTAGGGACCAATGAAATTACCTCTTTATATCACACCTTGTTATATCAGGTCTAGATAACAATTGTAGAATATAAAGTGGGACCCACAAAAGTACCCTTTTATAACGAAAGCTGGTTATAGCAGTGATCTTTATTACTACTGTAACGTTCCATTCTACCCGTTTCATTTTTTTTTTAACCTAAAGATTGCTGACTTGTGGTGCAGCATGTAGTTACTCTGCTGTATTACCCATTATGACTATCCTAAAAATAAATGTATGGGCAAGTTATTACAGAAAGCATTCTATATTATTTTGAACATGTACATATCTGTAAGTTGCTCTGACTAGCAAGAAAGCAAAATTGAAGCACCTACATGTAAACAAAAAAAACTCTGCCTAATATACAATATTATTGTACTTCGGCTTTGCTACCAACACATGTATACACAAATTTGATTGCCAAATGCAGTTGGAAATGCATATAGTGGTATTGATCTCTTAATACATGTATGTATCCTTCTTTTCCATGCATACTTCCATCCATCCATGTTTACATCTACCTTGAAACATACCTCATACCAGTCATCACAAAATGATGCATTTAGCATACAGGAGCAGACCATGCAGCCTTCTTTTAAAGCCAGTCTATTCTCGGTTATTATTAAAAACACTTGCAAACAATAACAAATTGGACAAAGCAATGTCCGCTACTTTACGTGTACGGTGCATTGAACGTATGACTGTTTGCGTGAGCGTATGTTGTCACTGCAATTTTTGAATACATACTATTACATTATACATGCAGCAGCACCACATAACATTTCTTTGTTGCTGAATCGAGTGAACTTTCGTGTATCAACACCCCATATGCATCTTCCATTGTGTAAGACAGCACAATCTAGAATTATTACTCTCCGGCTGTGTTCAAACCTATACATTGCATGTATTGTCTATCACTAATTCATTGCTATAAGTGTATTTTGGGGTAAGAAACGCATACTATGACTTATCGGTACAATCACTTTATAGGTAAATATAGCTTGGCAAAATGCAGGGGCACATAAAGGCAACATAAATCATATAATCGTTGAAAATCACATTGTTGCTTAGTCGGAACAGTGGTTTATGATCTAGAGCTAATTCATATGTGTACATTTACCTCAACTACGATGTACCTCTAATTCAGCTAAATAACACCAAATCCGTTATGCAAGCTTAAACCAGCTATTATGCCTTGATTTTAGCATTTCAACCGAGAGTGTCTCTATATGCCAGTACATTCCGCTATAAAGCTCAACTTACCGTAACCACCCAGCATGCAGTGCAACTTGTATGATACATGTACTTGCCTTGTATACATTTATATTCATGATTGGACTGAGTGCATATTTCAAATACATGTGCTATGACAAAACTGAAGATTTCCTGTATAAAAAAGTTTCTGTGCAGCATTTGTGAAGTGACCTGAGGCTTTTCATTCACTCATTTGTGAAAAGAGCTCTACAATGCCCAATGAGCATGTGTTGAGGTATTGGCTATTAAAGGCACCAATTGCAGCCAAATTCTGGCATTGAATAAAAGTTACATGTATATGTCATTCACAGTGCGAATGCTCTAAACTGAAATGCTGAAACTTTACACCGCAAATTATTTGGTCAGAAAATAAAGATGAACAAAAAATTGACAAATATATGGTGGGATGAAGTCCAAGGGAATATGAAATGCATCACTTGCACTAACATAGTAGGAAAGTCTTGGATTTTAAGCACTTTGAAGTCGATTAAGTATCATATCAAAAACTAGGCAGTTATAATTGTGGCAGTGGTTGTCGCAACTCATTAACAAGGAAATTGATTTTGTCTTGCAGTAAGAACAACATAATATTAGCAATTTTTTTTCAACTATAACACATTAGGATACATGTATGTCAAATATTTGACTCAATCAATAAGCCAGTTCGTAATTACAATTTGCGCATGTGCAGATAAAGGTCATGTTTACCGAGTACAATTGACCTTTATACTCCGTTATTTTGTACGCACCACGATGCGCGCACCAGTAGATTTTTACATGTTAAAGAAATGCGCGTGTGCGTACAAATTGAGTCATTTCAAGGTCATTTGTACTAATTACGAACTGGCTTATTACAAATGACTCACTTTCATTCAAGCTTCATGCATAACGTGGCCAATGAAAAATAATTTTGTGTTTTGGTATAATTGCATCTGCGTCATCAAATAATCAATAGAAGAAAAAGAAAAGAACTACAGTAGCATCCAATGCAATATTAGGAAGTACTCGTCAGAAAATAATCATGAAATGCTTTGAGCACCTTTCGAAGTACTGGCACGAAGAGGCCAAAGTTCTTCAACATGCCACGGAATTATAAATCCTGCATACACACACATAGTACTTAACAACAACAGAATATACATAATACGTTAAATAACAAGGCACATTAGATGATACATACAAACGTGTACATAAGTTTTGTAATCTTTTTTTTCAAATTCGTAAGAAAAACAATGTAATAGTTGCTATATACATAGTGTATAAAAATGTGTATCAGGTGTATCACTAAAAATTCATTCAGTCATGATGGGTTTACAAGAATAAATTATATTACAGCACCAGATTGTATTCGGTTTTCTTTTCACTCTAAGAAAACCATTGATATCTACGAGAACTAATTGGAATCAACCATTTGGTACCCGATACACTAAAGGAAAAAAGAAACTTATAAAAGTTCAAGAGATCACCAAATTAAATTCTCTGCATGGAAATGTACCAAATTTGGATATAATGTTGATTCAATGCATGGCTTTAAATGACAGTCAATAAAAAGTTTTCTTCAATGCCACAAAAGAAATGTGCACTGAAGCAAAGGACTCTCTAATCCCCAAGTCACAAAGACAAACT
Organism: Heliocidaris erythrogramma; assembly: GCA_025617745.1. Classification (NCBI taxonomy): domain Eukaryota; kingdom Metazoa; phylum Echinodermata; class Echinoidea; order Camarodonta; family Echinometridae; genus Heliocidaris; species Heliocidaris erythrogramma. The sequence goes on along the minus strand of CM046865.1, from coordinate 24,097,289 downwards.
GCAGCCTTGTACACCATATGCATGTCAATGAATGAAACAAAAGAATTTCAAAAGGGATTTGCACCCCTCGAGCAAGAGGATATTGATGTTCTGCCATGGTGCGCCCGTTCACCAGACCTTTCCCCAATTGAACATCTCTGGGAAGAGCTTGGTCGACGTGTGTCAACCCATCAATCAACCCATCAATAGGGAGACGCTCATTGCAGCACTGCAAGAGGAATGGAACAATGTTCCCCAGGCTACCATCGCGAATCTGATCGGAAGCATGCGAAGACGGTGTACAGCTTGCCAGCAAGCTAGAGGTGGACATTCTGGCTATTAATCTGTTTGGATATGAACTTGCAAATCCCTTTTGAAATTCTTTTGTTTCATTCACTGACATGCATATGGTGTACAAGGCTGCAGTTTGTCTTTGTGACTTGGGGATTAGAGAGTCCTTTGCTTCAGTGCACATTTCTTTTGTGGCATTGAAGAAAACTTTTTGTTATTGACTGTCATTTAAAGCCATGCATTGAATCAACATTATATCCAAATTTGGTACATTTCCATGCAGAGAATTTAATTTGGTGATCTCTTGAACTTTTATAAGTTTCTTTTTTCCTTTAGTGTATATGTGTAGTTCTCTGCATGATTGCATTTTCCACATTTAGGCAAGAGCTAAAGACTCTGTTTCGCAAGCCTAAGCCACAAGACCTATGATATGGTTATTAGTAAGCCTGAGTCGAATCGATTGGTTAGCCGGTGTTCGATCGAAGACATCGACTCCCGAATACGTTTTGGCAAATTCGGTGCATCGATTTGTAGTCCGCCAGATTTTTGACTACCGTAGCCGCCATGAAAAAATCAAATAAAAAAAGAAACTCCGTAACGTACAGCATATATACTAGCAGAGAACGTGAAGGCGACTTCAAAGTTCAAACTGTTGGCTAACTTTCGCTAATTCGCTCGCGGAGGACGTCGCGCTTTACCTGTGCTTTCTCTATGGAAAAATTGTTTTGTCGTTACGAACTGAAGTTTACGATAATTTTCTTGCACTCTCTCTGCATTGTCAATTTGACAATTGTATAATTGAACATGATAAATACGGGCATGAGTACGAGTGTTCCTACTTAATTCGCAATAACTAATATCACACTCTCATCAAATTGGCAATTACTTCTGAATGATCTCTGAAGCTGAATGAAGTCGAGTCTATATTGAGCGACGAAAAGTTTATTTCGTATTGTTTTTTTGGCATCGAACAAACGTGTTCCATTCAGCTCTCCAAAGACAAAGTAAGATTATTAATTCTTTGAATGTGAATCATTGTCGGGTGTGTCGACAATGAGCATCGCTTCGTGCGACACTAGTGACATTTTAGGTAGCCATACGGACTAGAAACTTAAGATTTTGGCTCGTCCGCTGTGATTTTTACTAGCCATTGGCTAGCGGGCTATCGTTAATTTCGAGCAGCGAGAGCCCATGCCCGCGATGCCAGCGGACCGGTCACCGGTGCATGGTGCATACACTGCGTGCAACTGTGTGCAACTCTGTTTTCACCGCACATCATTTATCGATTAACCGGTATTCGATCGAATCAAAGCCGTCGAATCCCGGTTTATGAAATATTCGATATGACTCAGGCTTAATTATTAGATATTTGACTGCTACAAAGACTATCATAAAGTTTTGTATCTTCGTTTGCTATTTCACAATGTGTGTGCAAAATAGATTCCAATATACAGTGAATGAAAGCCGTTATTTAAGCAAAACATATGCATTATTTTCTGCGTTTTCATTAGTACAAGCTTGAGTCCCCCCAAAATATCTCACTGATATAAAATATTCAAGATAGTCCACTGAATCGGGTACTAAATGGTTGATGAAATACTTGCACAACCATACATCATTTGTATCTTTTAAAAAAATCGTAAAAGGGTGGTTTTCACATTCACAATCATAGGAAAAGGTCAATGCAACAATGTAATGCTGAGTTACAAGAATGTACATTACTAGAAGATCTGAATCAAGGTCAGGAAAATAAAATGCTGATAAAAAAGTCAAGTTCTTGGATGAAAATAAAATAGATTTTAAAAATCAAAATGCTGATCATTTCAAAAATTCCTGTTACAAAAGGGATAATAACAGAAAAAAATTCATGTTAAAATACAAGCAACAGGCATGTCATCACAAAATTATATTTTAAAAAAGTATTTGGCAGTAATCGTTAACACTTCCTATTGATTAAAAGCATATGTTATTCAAATCTATATCCTCTTGTTTTCTATAAAAAAAAAAAAATTAATCCGACAACATCCGTAAATACACCTAAATTGAGGCCCCCTCTAAAATATTTAGTTTATATCACATCCTTACAATCCAAGAATCTTTCCACCACACTAATTAAAAAAAGACAAATAACATAGCTATAGCTACATATTAAAATGGTGAAAATAAAGCTTTCCCTAACTTCATAAATACGTCATGATTATTCCTTAATAAAAAAAAGGGAAATATGTTTGCTTTTGAAGAGGTTTTTACATTTCTTTTATTAAAGAAGGTGGGGGAAATGTTTGGAAAGAGGGGTATAAAAAGCATCATCAAAATTCACAGGTTTCTACATTGACACCGTCTAGTGCATCTTGGTATAGGTTTATGAGAGCTGATGGACTGTCATCTATTTGTATGTCGAGGTCTTTGATGCAGGATTCAATTCCTTTGCTGTATTTGCTTGCGGTTAAGATCTCAATGTCTGGCGGAGTACCTGTCATGATAAAGATGGAGGGGAAAAAATAAAAAGCACAGAGTCAGTACGGTATTTAGATAAAATCATTGCTTATATCATAAAAACTTTTCCACTGTTATACTCGTACATGGATGCTTGAAAGTTCAGAAATAGTATTAATGTACATTTGCAGGCTTTAAAATCCATGAAAGTAAAAATCATTCAGAATTGAAAACAACAGAAGAGGTCTTTAATTAATAGGTTGTTCCAGCCTTCATCATTGGTTTCTTACCTAAGAATAGAGCTCCCTTTACATTCAACATCCTAAGAACACCTAGAGACTGGCCTGTCACCACATCTTCTTCATCTACTAGCAGAGTACCATCACGCCCTCGCCTGTAAGAATAAGGCAAAGAAATTATCACCACTCTATTCATACAGATCAAATCATCTACATGCACATGTACCTCACATTTTTCACATAATAGTTTGCACAAAAGAGTTTTCGATTGAAATCATAATTTCCATACTCCTGTCACAAACTGAAAATATTTTCATTGACAGAATTTAACTTGAAATCTTTTGCATAATGATTGTGAAGTTATATCTTTGCAAATTTCTTCTAAATTTTGACTGTAATTGTAACAAGTTGTAATAATAAATGCATACTGAACAAGTCTTACTAAGCTGAGTAAATTTGAGGACATTGTATTTGGGAAAGAGACTATACATTGGAAACTCGCTATACCCGAGAACCTTGCGACCATTAAAATTTCCTTATATCAGGAATCTCCTAATATGTGGGTAAAAAAATAAAAGAACAAAGATCTGGGACCAACAAAATTACCTTGTTATACATGTAACAGTAACCTTGTCATATATTGGAGCTCTTTATAACAAGTTCCCACTGTATCTTAAATGTACAGTGCATACAGACACTTTTGTATTATGAGTTATACAAGCATACATGTAATCTATCATCATAGTATTATTACAGTCAAAACTGCTCTAGCGACCAACTGTATAGAAAGACCACCTGTCTATAAAGACCACAATTTTTGTTTCCCCTGAAAAGTGTTTCTCATTGAAATGTGTATTAAATGAACCTGTACATAAAGACCACCTGCTCATAAAGACCGCTTTTCTTGTCTCCCTTGAGTGGTCTTTATAGACAGGTTTCACTGTATAATACACAGCCGAAGGATAACATTCTAAACTATATAAATCCAGACTAACCTTGTAATAGTGATGTTGTGTTCTACCCCATCATCGATCCTGACTGTCGACTGAATGTTGGCTTCTCCACTTCCCAGCTGATAGCTGTCAGAAAATTAAAGAAATATTAATATACCAAAAGGACAGATCCATACCAATTATGACAAAGTTCACAGGTGTACAAAAACAGGATACCAAATACTGTTTACTTTATTGATATACAATGCAGTATTTTTGCTTGTACATAACACCCTTGATGTTGATACCAACGGTGAGGAATTTCAGAAAAAAACCATGTGTAGATTCTCCCAACGAGGGTACCGACAAGGGTAATAAATCAGTCAATGCCTACTTTCAATCTCCAAAGTTGTTTTGGTCCCCTCAGATCACCCCCATGAGAATCGGTAAAGCCATGCTTCTATTCCTCCTCAGTCTTCTTCTTCTTTTCCTTCTTCTTCTTCTTCTTTTCTTCCTCCTCCTTGTTCTTCTTCATTTGTGTGTAAGAGATTAGTAGCTCCTTGCACGTCTTACCTGAATACAATGTAGCCATCTTGAAGACCAACTGCGATGAAATCTTGCCTCTCACCAGCTGATCCTTCAGGCTACAAAACAGAGAGGAAATTATTCTTTAAAAGTTATCAATTTATTGTTTTCACAACACATTCTATACATGTATTCATTCTTTCACAATGCATTTAAATATCATCAATCCTTGCATATTTAATATCTATGATAAAATCAATTGAAGAGGAGTTTCAGCATACCATGTAAGAAAGGACCCAATTATACAGTGTGATTAATAAAGAAACAAACAGGGGAAAAACCAAACATGTTTCTTTAAATATTAATTAAATGACCTTATAAAAAAAGTCTGCACAAGTACCGGTACACATAACCATCATATATGTTCAATGTACATGTATTTCAGAGCTGTGGGTCTACCAATAGTTTAGCAGCAGCACAAAAACATAACTGAATTTTTTTAGTCTAGGCTGTAGATTGAACAAGAATAAAGTAATGTAAGAAGAGGAAAACAAGACATACCACTCCCTGCCACAGAAGGAGACCATCTGTTGAATCTGTTGCTATGCTAAAGTTAATGATTTCTGTAATAGCACTGCTCCTGTAAACATACACATATAGAAATATGTATATAAATCAAATGACTCCATATGTACTTTACGTTTTACTTCTTTATAGCACACATGTATCTTGTAAGCAATGCTAACCTGTACTAATATAAATTGAAAATGTACAAGCACTATTCATGAATAAACTTGAAGAAGAAAATTCTTTGGTTTGAACACTTGTCTTATTGCTATTAAAATTGAGTATAAAATAGCTTGCATAGGAACAAGCTTCGCAAAGCCTGTGTTCCTATTTCAAATAGGAAAAAAGATGTTCATCTGAATCCAAATATAGAATGCAATGTAACATTCAAAATTTGAGGGGGGCTTTGCTGCACTGAGCAGATAAATGTGCATGTCATAGTGAAAATCTAAACAACTGCTTTCTGGTTGCCTTTGGTAGTCATTTCAAAACTTAGGTTCCTATCCCACCGCTGCCACCATGCCAATGAAGCAGAATTTACACATGGCATTTGGCTTATGAAATGAACATTCCTCTTTGATGGAAATCCAGGCTGAACACAGCCAACTAACCAGTGAACATTAATCTTGCTGCTAAAGGTTGACTAACAACAATACACATATGTGGGTGACAGACTAGATAAAGAATGGGTTGCTATTTCCTAATTTCACTGTGAATGATTAGGGGAGGATGGGGTTAGAGTCTGAATGCCGCCCTCATCTTATCTCCTCAAAGGGCATCACTTACCCTCTTCCACGTGGTATCACCGTCTTGGGAAGCTTGAGGTAGCTAGAAAGACCAAGTGCAACACTGTAGCTAAACCTCTCAACTGTGCGGGAGAGAGAAATACAAGAACAATGACAAAATATCAGAGCAGGAGAATGACGAAAAGAGGAGATGTAAATACGGATAGAGAGGAAAGACAGAGGAGAAAAATGACGTTTAACATTGCAAAAATCATCCAAAGATAATATCTAAATAATTATTGCTCATGCTTGGTATGATTATAACTAGAAAAGACTAATAAACGTTGCAGAGAGCAATAACAAATAATGCAAGTGTAGAAGGATAATTGACATGTACTGATACATGGAAATATTACAGTAGACAAAAGAAAATTTAATTCACTTTAAATGATTCATCACATTTAATTGCCAGAGTATATGACAATATACAAAAAGATACTCTATCTCCATATGTATATACATATAAGGAGGTTCTTGCACCATAGGAAAAGTAACAATATATCACTCACCATTTTCACACATGTTTCCTGAGAAGCCTAGATTACATAGGCAGATGTAACCCCCGTTGACAGGCTCACAACTGCCTCCATTCTGACATGGCTGTTCAACGTTACATGATCCAACCTCAGATTCACAGTGACGACCTAAGAGGGATAGAGAGGAAGAACATATACAATTTGATATTCCCAGTAGGAAAAAAAAATATTGGATAAACACTTGCACATACAATGTACATACACACATGTATTCCAAAATATTATTCTTTGGTTTGCCAAATACAGGATGAAATACTAATAAAAGGAGCGCTTAAACTTTTTTTAAAGACTTGCTTGAACTTCACTTATTCTACAAATCTTACCTGTAAATCCAGGAGCACAGGTGCATCTATACTCTAGGTTATCAGGAGTAGGGGTACAAGTCGCTCCATTCTGACATTCTCTCTTCTGACACAACAGTTTCTCTCCACAGTCTTCGATGTTGTGACTAGCGCTGGATCCTTCTACCAGATCCAATGGTTCACCATCAATCTCAACCTATAAGATCCAACCAAAAATTAACCAAAGTAAATCAAGAACAACTTATAACAATTAGGTGGATTAGGAACAGAAATTAATAAAGTGTCTGACAAATGATTCAGTTTCTTTCAAAAATATAGTTTCACTGTGATGCCTCTGAACACATATCACTCTATTTCTTGCTGTGGTAATCAATGCAAGCTAACATGGGAATTATTACCCCCACTGGACTGTGCACTTGACCTTTTCAGGGCAGTGGGTGTCAAATCCTGCCCTAGAATTGGGGTACTGAACAATATGTTGACACTAAAATTGGAACAGACATTTTCATTAAGAAGTTTATACCCAGTTCAGTAATGGAACAAATAATTAAGCTCAAATTAAAACCTTTGAAGTTCATTTATAGCCATATTTCTATATTTAACTAGATGAAGCTCCGACCACGCGCGGTCGGAATTTATGCCTCTGCCATCACCAGATTGGCAATGTATGGCATACATGTACACTTTAAAAAGGATTTGTCCATCAAAATTACAAAATTTCGCTTCAAAAGCACAGGAGACAGAAAATTTATTTCATTTCATTTTCAAATAAAAAACTTAATTACCATTGATGACTTACAATCATCAAATACACCAAGGAAATATATATTTTATAGCAAATAGACCACTGTCCCCTTGAAATTTCTAAAATAGGTAGGCCTAGACTCCATACATTTTTATGTATATAATGACATCTATGACCTTTGAACTTTGACCTTGAGACCCCCTAAAATCTAATCAGTTCATCGTCCCTCACATATGCATACATGGGCCAAGTTAGAGGTTGATCTGTCAAACAACTGAAGTTATTACAAGAACGAACCATTTTTATGTACATAATGACACCTCTGACCTTTGACCTTTGACCTTGAGACCCTAAAATCTAATCAGTTCATCGTCCCTCCCATATGCAAACGTGGGCCAGGTTAGAAGCTGATCTGTCAAACAGTTCTTCAGTTATTGTGAGAACTAACCGTTTTTATGTACATAATTACCTCTGTGACCTTTGACCTTGAGACCCCAAAATCTAATCAGTTCATCCTCCCTCCCATATGCATACATGGGCCAAGTTACAAGCTGATCCGCCAAACGGTTCCTAAGTTATCACAAGAACGAACCATTTTTAACGTGGAGAAGGTTTACGGTTCACCATGTGTGTTGGTAGGAGGAAAGGGAAATAGGAAATTAGAAATGGATAGTTGAGAAAGGATGACAAGAGAGAAAACCATTTTTATGTATATAATGACCTCTATGAGCTTTGACCTTTGGACCCCAAAATCTAATCAGTTCATCGTCCCTCCCATATGCATACATGGGCCAAGTTACAAGCTGATCCGCCAAACGGTTCCTAAGTTATCACAAGAATGAACCATTTTTATGTATATAATGACCTCTATGACCTTTGACCTTGAGACCCCAAAATCTAATCAGTTCATCGTTCCTCCCATACGCATACATAGGCCAAGTTACAAGCCGATCCACCAAACGGTTTTGAAGTTATCGCGAGAACGAAAAGGGGACGGACGACCCGAAAACATAATGCCTACGGTGGGCGGAGGCATAAAAACTTGTTGGCATAGAAGAGATAAAAGCTTACCTCTGTAATGCAACCATCAAAACCCTTGGTGACCCCGAGTCTCTGCGGCACTTCTTCAAACTTGATGATGCCTCCGAGGTACAGAGGGAGACGGAGGTTCAAGCCTCGGGTGCTGCCTGGCGATCGTCCTTTGATGGCCTCAGTGTCGTCCACCTGGAGCGAGCCATCCTGGAGGTTGCGTTCAGCAACGATGGTGTACCATCGGTCAGCCTCCATTTTATTGGGGCTTTCAATAATAGCTGGACCTGTCAAGATGAGAGAGTTTGGATTTGGAATAAATGGCCTCAAAACTAAAATTTTGGTCAGGAGATGCCAGGTTCAAAACCTAGTTGATGCGCTAATGCATCAGTATTAACGCAACGGTAAGGCATTAATCCTCAATTATCAGGTCCCTTGGACAGGACAAAAGCCATTGCATTTACCAACTGTCTTAGCAGTCAGGTAAATTGAATTCATCCTCAACCATCAAATTTCATTAAAAACTTGACTGTTTAATTGTTAAAAATCAAAAGTTAATATTTATCATACCACTTCCACTATCATACTGGAAGACGAGCCTTCCATCTTTCAAGAAGAGTGAAATGTAATCGCCTTTTCCCCTCAGGCCCTGTCCGTTGAAGAGAAGCAGACTGTCATCGATAGACCTGGCCTTGAACATCATAGCAATCTGGACTTGGCGATGGTTGGAAGTCAATCCAGGATAAGATAGGTAAGAATCTCCAAGGAAAGATGGGTCTTCAATCGGCATACCTTCAAAGAAAATGATTTCTGAGAATTAGGATATGATTTTGAGGTTTCGGTAATTTAGTTTGCCTGCTTTATTCCTGGAAACATGTCAGTACAATTTGGGGTGAATTTATCTTCTCAATTTGATGTATCATATTTGTGTTCTTTCTTTGTATTTCTTTGTATTCTGATTTGTCTGACAAATAAACAAAATGATTAATGATGTCTAATTTAGCGAAACATCTTTGGGAAAGTGATTGGTTTCTGGCAACTAAAATTACTAGAAAGCACAAGTCTTCAATAGAATTTATTTTTAAAAAACCCCAAATAATGACTTTTCATTATCTATTATTGATTTTTTTAACCATGCATGAATATGGTGTATTTGGCTATGTTTTATCAATGCATTTTGTGAAAGTAAATGAAAGTACATTTCTGAAGATTCTTTGAATAAGAAAAGAGCAAAGTTACGACAAAGGTGCTTGGCAAATATACGTTTTTCTAATTTGCATGAAAGTAAAATTCTGCTAAATACATTTCATAACTTTTAAAGTGATTTAATACAACTACATGTAAAAGAAAATGCATCTGACTGCATTTGACTGAAAGTTAAGAAAGTTTTTGCAAAATGTTTCTGCTCCTTGTCTTTGAAAATTCTCTGCCCAAGAGTTGAAAATAATAAATATGTAAGCTGCATGGATATGTGGATATGTGATAATGCTAGATGCAAACTTCCCAAATATAAATTATAAAATGTAACCCAATTCAGACTCAAGATCTTTTGTCTCATTTAGCAAAATAAAATACAAACTACTCAAAGTTATATAAAATGTAAAGGTGGCAGAAAAGAAACAGTACCTCAAAATATTTCCACTGTTTTCCCTTTGTGGAAAAAAAGATCACTCAACCAGAAAACACAATTGCATGTTCCTGATATTGTACGATTTCACATCAAGGTACCACTTTTTTGAAATTTTCATTTGATATTGTTCAGATGCGATGTACCTCATAGAGATGCGACTAAAAAGAGGCACGGTAGTTATCTTTCTAGTCTGAATTGGGCTACACTAGATACAAGTATAAACCTTGATACACCATCCCAAACCAGTGAAGATTTGAAGAATATAAAATCCAAAATGAAACCCCCAAATATATGACTGAAGATGGGCAAGAAAAAGATGGAATATATTGCCTGCTTAGGAGTAGAAGGGCATTACTCCTCATATCGTCTAACACACGGCTAATGCCCTACTGGCTCTCAGCAGAAAATATATTGTGAATGTTTTCAAATGAAAATTCAGATGCAAACCAGGGTAAAAGAAAAGAGTAAATCATACATAATGTATTGAGATAAAATCATGTCCATTTCATTTGGAAGAAAAGTGAAAGCAATACAGATATGTAAACAAAAATATTCAAAACAAGGAAATAACAAAATATTAGAGCTGCGTTGGATGGGCGGGCAGGCATGCACTCTGCGCTTAAACATGAAGCTGGTCTCTGCTGCACAAAGATTGGGGGCAATTATGAAGTACGAGAAACAAAAGAGGATGGGATGCTTTGAACTACAGTAAAAACAGAAGAACGCCTAGAAGTTTAAGAATATGAAACAATTAACGTACACAATGCGATCATTCTCACATAACCATAAAGAATTTGCCATACATGTACTTGCGCTGCAATCACTGATTTGTTTATCGAAGAATGAAATACGAACCATTACCCCCAAAAAAAGAAATCTACAGGGTCAGAAGAACTCTCTTCATTTTGTATACATCAAAAATAAAATCAGATATTATAATAATTTCTCACTTTAATTCATACAAATAGTCCTAGCAAATTCTTTGTGATTGTGAGAAATATGTAGATGATCAGAAGTGATTAAATTTCACATTTAAAAATATCATAACAAGATTTGGTACAGGACACACAAATGCCTCGTAACTGTAGGAAACATTTATATTTTCTTTACATAATTGGTGAAATAAAAATACACAAATAGTATATGTTGGATACCAACAACGCTTGCCGTTTTTTTACAGATCAAACTCATATCTTGCACACTAGTATAGTGTTTACAGCACATCATCAGCTTTGGGATATATTAAAGGTCTTTAGTCAAACAGCCACTATTTCCATTTTTTCTTGAATTACAGAGCATTTCACAATCAATTTAAGGGGTGAAGGGAGCATTTGTGTTAACATTACATATCAAAAGTGGGAATATACCTTTTAGTTACTCATGCTGATTTAGTAAGATTAAAATTTAAAAATTAGATTAATTTTTTTTTTTGCAATTAAGTATTCTAGATTAGTGTTCAATATGCTATATTTATCATAACTCCGATTAAGAATGTACATGTAGCCAAAAAGGTTGTTTGTTTTTTGTGTAAACAAAGAGTTTCATTTTCATACCCTATTTGTGACTTTTATAAATTATTCTCCCAAGGTTCTGACAATATTTAGGTGATTATAGAAAAACAGTAACATTTTGTAGAAAGATAGCATATTTAAACAACAGGACAAGCCCAAACTTCTTCAGTAGTAGACCAACACTGCAATGACAAATGAAAGGGAAATGAATAAATGATGTGCCAACAAAGTAAAAAATGAGTGTGGCCTTCCAGCAAAAAAAGATTTTGAGGGGGGCAGAATTAAACAAGGCATGCAAACAAAAATAAAAACCCAAACTATAAATCAGTATTGCCTTTCACATAATTGATTGAATATTGGTAACAGCAACAAGACACAACAACCAAAACAAATCAGAATGTAAATGCTATGATTGAACAACAAACAAAGACGTTATATAAAAAATAATCGTAATAACAATGTAAAACAAAACAATTAATGATCACAAAAGCTCATTTACATATTGGAAACAAAAGGATTTTAGTGTTTTACCAGGGGGTTATATCTGTGAGTACGTATGTTATGTTGCTCAGATTTCACATGTTTATTTTAGTAAGGGACAATGTTATGTCTACAAATTAATTTCATCAATCAATCAAGTTATTGCCAGGGTATTAGGCCTACTATACAATTAGCATAGAATATATGTGTGTCCTTTTATCAAACTACACATGACACATACATGTATGTGGAAGACGGTCACATTTTAAGGTCAGCATTAAGGAGTAAAAATTACAAAAATGTAAATACACACACAAGAAAAGAAATGAAAATAACATTGCAAACTGACTCTAGAGTATTTTTATCCATGAGTGTCTCATATTGTCAAAAACTTGGTTAGAACTTTGTGTTTTTTTAAATACATGAATAGTTTTAAGTGATGATCAGCAAAACCATAAAAACCATTAAAAAGATGATAATCGCAAAGAACCAGGAACCATGGACCAATGTGATAAACATATATCGAGTGGAGATTATATACACCATGGGATCTCCAGGGTGATTAGAAAGTTTGAAAACAAATGGGTTTACTGGATTCTCAAACTAAATGTATGAGGATTGAGTCAATCCTGATAGCGGTGAGAAACATATTGTTTTACCCAATTAAAAATCATTAATGAGAATTAGAAATATGATATGACACAGCAAAAGCTTTCATGCTCTATCTTGTTGCATGGACCATTTGGTTTTGACTATTCTTTTTACCAAAATTGTTTAATCTGTGATTCCAAAATATTCAAGATTTCAAGTCTTAGAGGCTTTTATCTATTTTGTTTGTATATTTTGAATCCATAAATGCACTGTTTTCAAGACTCATGTATCTTTAAATGCAGAAAAGAAGTCAGATGTGAATCAAGTGAAGAAATGTTTGGAATGAATGTGAAATACAGAAATAATGAGCACTCAGTTGAAACCACTGATCTCTAAAGCATGGATGGCTCATTGGTATCACAGGTGAAGTCACCACACAGCCATTTTACCACTCACACTGTACATAAAAAGGTACATGTATGAATTAACAGCGCATGGACAACATGACCAATTTGAACGTTCATGCTACTCAGCGGAGTAGCAAAATGGTGGTGGAGTAGCTTCAGCTGCATGGAGCTGTAAGCTATCCATGCTCGTTTTTTGAGATCAGTGGTTGAAACACAAATGGGGAAGCCGTTTTCAGGTTTAACAAGGAGAGCAACATAACAGTTATTGGAACACAGTGCAGGATACAGAACGCATCAGTTTGCAGCAAAGGAAAAATTCTGTCAAGAAGAGGTGCAAATAAAATCATATGAGTTCGGTTTTATTTTATTTTTTTTCGTCAGAAAGAGAAGACAAGAAATACCATGATCGGCAAGCAGCTCGTCATTGTCGTTGGTCACCGGAACAGAAGTGTCGATCGCTGATAGATGGGATAAACATGAATATTCAATGATATTTAAATGAGTAACAATACACTTGCTAAAACACTACACATACTTGGAAAGACTATAATGTAGAACAGTGATTTTAATGTCGAAAGTACAATTCTTTCTTTCCACAAAAATATATAATGAGTGGAAAGCATTCAAATCATGCAGACCACAAGACTCAAATTAATAATACAACTGAAAGTCTGAGAAAAAAAAACTCACTGTGAATTTAGTCCTAGATGGTTTTTTTCTTAATTTGACAACCCTTACTATGACCATCAACTTTATGGCAGGAAAAACTATACTTTATTATTAAAAAAGGAGTTCAATCTTCAAGGTCATAACCCAACAAGTGATTAAATTGCAGATCAATCGTGGAGAAGAGAAGTGAGTAACTGTTGAGGAAAATCTTGGGTCCCATATCCTGGCTAAGATTACAAATGAGCGCATATTGGGTAGGGATTAACTGGCAGTCAAATTCTTTATCGAGTTATTTTCTTTATTTTTTTTTTGAAAGATATATGATATATCCTTTACATTTTCATACAAAAATATTACATTTTTGGAACAGTTTGAATAAGCATGCAATTCTAATCATTTAAAATCTAACGATGTAAAACATCAGGACATATCCTCTCCTATAACACTCATTATAGACCTACACATGTATTGAAGACTATTCTATTTCAGATGACAATACATGTACTTTCAATGGTTTTGAGCCAAGCTACTTTAAGGCTCAATCTTCAAGAGGTTAAGGGTCATCTCGAGCTTTGGTAGCAAATTTGAATTTCAAAAGAAATTGTAAAAAATATTAGAAATCGTTGATCCTTTACTGATAAAGCATCCAGAAATCATAGGGTGGTGTGATCCAGAATTTTTATTCTTTTGATTAAATTTCAAGAGATTGCTGATATCTGCACACACTACATATTACCAACGCAGATATGCATGTAACTGTAAATGCATTTGTTTGGCAATCTGATCAAATCCCCATATTGCGAATTTAAATTTTTTTAAATTTTGTATGTGGATAATTGGTATCTTCTAACAAAAAATGTTAATGTTGTTGGATCCTACATGAAGCCATTACCTGGGCCCCGTAACAGAAAGCGACTGATTGCTAATATGAAATCAATCTCTATGTGCACTCAGTCGCAAAATATCAATCCTACAATTGATTGATAGACTAAGTGTACAATCAACTGCTAAGCTTTATGTTAGGGGGTACCAGAACAAAAAAAATGACCTTAACCTGTTGACTACTAAAGTCTCATTCCCCTAGGCTTAATACAGGAACCACCCAATTTCTGTAGCCAATGTGTTAATAATCTGAAGAGATAGACAGAACTCTCCACTGGAGAGAAGTAACCATGTAGTTGTACTAATCTACCGATCTAGGACTACATCTGGACCGGTTTCATAAAACTTGTTATCAATAACAACTGCCCCTTTTCTATGACAAATTTACTCTCAGCCTATCAGATTCAAGGATTTCAGTAGCTTAGAACAATTATTGTTACTTGTTATTGATAACAAGTTTTATTA
The DNA here is from genome assembly GCA_025617745.1 of Heliocidaris erythrogramma. Lineage (NCBI taxonomy): Eukaryota > Metazoa > Echinodermata > Echinoidea > Camarodonta > Echinometridae > Heliocidaris > Heliocidaris erythrogramma. The sequence continues at coordinate 24,082,288 of CM046865.1, read as the reverse complement.
AACGAGACCCTGGTGTTAAACGATGATACAACGGACCACTAGAAACATGCAAAGTCATGCATTCTTACCCAGTTCACATCTAGTTCCTGTTCTTCCTGCAGGGCAATTGCAGATGTATCCTAATAGTCCTGATTTTTCCACGCACTGGCCTTCTCCGCATATTCCTATCGGAGACCAAGCAAACAGGTGTCAAATTCATAAAGATTCTGGTTATATTCAATATGTACATGTGAATGTATTGACAGGACATTATATATTGAATCATAATAAACAGCAATGCAAACTTTCTCCACAATGGTCATACCAAGAATATACTGTAAAACCTGAAACATTCATATGAATTTAATGTTCGCAAATTTCTCGAGCGGTTTAGACTCGCGAAAGTTTCACGCTGCAAAATTATTGAGTTACAACTGACACAACACTGAATTTTTGCAGTTATTTTAGCCAAAGTTTCTTGCTGTGAAAAAAGTTGTCATTTAGAAATCGTGAAAGTTTCATGTCACGAATGTTTCTGGTTTTAATTCTGGTTATATATTAATATCTTCGTGCACTGTCAGGTCAACCTATCCAATCATAGTACATTATTCCACAATAGTCACCTTTGGGATTTAATCAACTTACAAGTACAGGTACCTGCAGAGTTGGTTAATTTAAATATCCTTGATTTGTTTTTCGAATCGCCAATTTAAATTTAAAAAACAAAGAAATACTTTTATTGTAGGTTTGGTTGCTGCACAAAAAAACTCAGTGAGAGTTTTGGTACTAAAAATAATGTCTGATATTAGATCTACCATTATAATTTTTTTCCTTTCTATAGGAGTAACATTTAGGGCTATAACTTTAAAAAATCAAATGAATCGATTTCAACCAAATAAATCAAATTTTTTTAATTTTTGTTTTAAAAATCATGATTTTTTTTTTCCAACCCTGAGTATTACTTGTATGGAATATATTTTGCATACATCATCGATCAGTCAACTAATAATCAAATCTATGAACACTCTGTATTACAGCTACCCACCTGGAACACATCTGTAACTAGCTATTTCTTCGCAGTTGGTGCCAGCAGTGCCCAGGGGGCAACGGCAGCGATATCCCTGTTCTGCTCTCGCCTCCTCACACACTCCTCCATTAGCACAGGGATTGACTTCACATGTAGGACACTGCTCCACACCTACCCTGGTACGGGCACTGTCAAGGACCAACTCTCTATTGTCGACTATCAGCTGACTAACACAACCTGAGGGGAGAGAAAAGCAGCAGAAGTGGCATGCATTATAAAAGTGTATGAAAATGGTAATTCAAACATTCTTCTACATGTACACGTATGTAAGATTTTCTGTGAAAGAAGCTTAGCAAAATATTGTGCAAAAGAAGCCACCTCTTCAATGGATGAGGGATTAATTACTCCTAATTACATCTAGACAGTTTTTCACCCTCATAAGTACCCAACCTTCTCTTTAAGACCAATTTAGGTAGAAAAGATTTGTAACTCTTTATTTGCTGTGGACTTTCCACTGCCACATTGATTTTAGTGCATACATCTATGTTCCATACACACAGTATGTGTGACAAAAGTCGACTGTGGTTTTCAATTGTTTGCTTTATCAGTTGACTAAAGCATACAAAGAGTTACCTAATAAAGACTGACGTCTGAATGAAATTCATATGAAATATCTGTATAGCATCAAACATCATCCATTGCAGACCTGGCTTATCATGGCACTCGGTGTCGCTAGCAATCTGAAAATAGGAAATATTCTTCTTACCGATGAATCCTGTGGTGAAGCCTGCTGTGCGTGGGATCTCGTCAAAGTTCGGTACACCACCCAGGTACAGGTCCTGGACCAGATCCAGGCCTTGGAAGTTCCCTTGGGCTCTACCTTCTACCTCAGGTAAATTATCCACCTACATGTATAAACAACAAAGAAGTCTAAAGAAAGTCATACAGACCGTGGCCAAGAATATACATTACTAGTTTCTTGTACAGTGTAAGAACACTTTGAAGAGAGGGGAGGGCATTTCGTGTTATTAAGCTGCAAGATGAACACTGAACAAACACTATGGGGTCAGTTTCATCATAAGTTTTCTTCTTTCTTTTTTTTGTAACTTATTTTTTTTTAATGGAAATCATTTGACCATGCATAGTTGCTCAAAAATGTTGACGCAAACTGCATTTACTGCTATTAAACTTTCTAATACTTTTTCCAACTAGAATGATACCAATTTGAACAAGTTTCCTTTTTCTTTAAAAGCATGAAATTCTTGCTTGATTGATTGATATTACCTGTAGGTATCCCCTTGTCATGTTCCTCCTGATACCAATCGTATGCCACTGGCCAAGCTCTACAGGACGATCACTCCTAATGACGGTGGTTCCCGCTCCAAGCTCATACCTGAACTCGGCGTAACCCCTGGAGAGACCAAAGGCGAAGAAGTCCCCTGTCCCATCAATGCTCTGACCATTGTATAAAACAAGACCTGCAGGATGAATGGAAAAAATCGTAATATAAACTGTGTCAAGGACTAAATGGAACTAGGGCTAGATCCTGGTTGCTTTCTTCAATACAAGCATAAACACGCTTTATTTAATAGCAGTCAGGTGAAATAGACCATCAAACCTTTTCAAACCCTTTTTTTCAAACCTAGTCCTAGGGTCAAAGACTGGATCACATAACATTGCTTTCCAATAGCTAATCTCTGCTGAGGTCCAACTGCACTAAACAAGGTTTTCACCCTCTTTGTCAAGTGAAGTGTATAGTTTATTTTCAACATGAATACAGACAAGTTCTTCAACATATGGTCTTCATTCAAAACTTCGATCCGAGAGACCCAGTTACAGAAAAGAGTAGTTCTATAATAAATAATTCATTGCTGGATTGGCACAATTCCTGAAGGAATGTGCGCTTCTCTACCTATTACTTATCTACAGATGAAATACATGTATATGGTAACAAAAAAAGATGAGACGAAATACATGTTAGAGAAGAGAAAGAAAATAAAAAGAGGTTTGATAGAAAATATCAAGGGTACATTTAGCTGCACGGACAAGAAATTTAGATGTAGCAACGCAAGATTATAAAGATAGATAATAGTATCTGAGCCCATTCTTGTTTCACAAGAGACCTACCTTCTGGGCTTTCAGGTTTGAGGGACAGCTGAATATCAAACTCTCTGTAGGCATTTCGAAGTCTAGGATAACCAATGTAGGACTGGGGCATCTGCATGAAGTACGGAATCAACTCTGAAAATGGAGACAAAACACAAATCAGGAAATTTCATTATCCTATGCAGTTTATGCATCAGTTCATGCAGTTGAAGTCAACAACTTTATGAAATACCAAAAACATATACATGCACATGAAATCATGAGACAGAGACTAATTAACTGATGCAACATGAGATTATAATCAGTCACTTTACAACATGAATAATGATATACATGTAATATACATATGTAACAATGCGTCATCACAGCGTATATGTATTTATACTTTTCTATTCATCCCAGCGTTTATAACTAAAAATAATTTCAAAATTAAACTCTACATTTTACCCTACATTTTACTCTACATTCCCTTGTGTTCTCTTTAGACAGATTTGACTGTAAGCACATTCTCCTACCTCCAACAACAAGCCTTGCACGGTATTCCGAGGACCCTCCTTGGTTGGTGGCGATGCAGACATAGGTTCCTTCGTCTGCTTCCTGCACGTTTGTAATCGTCAGTAGGCCGTTGTCAATCTGGTAGTTGTCTGGGAGCTCACCGTCCTCCTTGTGCCAGGTGATCTCTGGCGTAGGGAAGCCACCAGCCAGACAGCTGAATTCCAGTGTGGCACCCACTGGGGCTGTGCGTGTCGCTGGGACTACAGTCAACTGTGGAGCAGCTGAAAAGGGGACAGAGGAGATAATGGGACTGATTACAAGCTGACAATTAGAATTGAAATCATTGTTTGATCGGCAGAAGGGCACTAACACATATTATACAAATACAAATACAAATTTATAAAGTGCAGAAACTATGTAAATATATTCTACTGTGCTGCTGTGAGAACTCCTGATATGCTTTAAGCTATACTACTACATGCATAAACAATTTTGGGTAAAACCTTCTAAAATAATATTTTGTAACGAAAATAAAGAAAAATAACATTACAAGCAATCACTGCAAAAAGTTTCGACAATGTACAAATTGGAATGTCTTGCGTAGTTGTACAGTCAGCGAAACGTCAAAACTTAAAATTTCTAGTTGAGCGATTGCCGCCTAAGAATGTGTCAGATCACCCATTTCTCACCTTGGACATAAAGGAAGACCTGTGAGGTCCTGGATCCAACGATATTGGTGGCTGTGCATCGGTAGAAACCGGCGTCGGACAGTGATACCTGAGGGATGGTCAATCGGGCACCCTGTACGACCACCGTGATGGGCATCTCACTGTCCACCTTGGTCCAGGTGACCACTGGGGTCGGGTCACCCTTGGCCAGACACTCAAAGGTAGTTGATTCACCAATGCGGATGTAGTGGACGGTCGTGTTGACAGTGATCTGGACAGTTGGGGCAGCTGAAGAAAGAAACAATGCAGAATTGAGTCATGTCAAGTATTATTACATATAAAAACAGACAATTACATGATTGTACATGTAAATATATTCCTGTAGAAGAATTATACAAAGAAATTCTAAATAGATTAATTTAGTAGTTCATATTCATATTTCAGTCTTGTTCATATGGTAGGGACTGCAAAATTAAAGAATGTCATCCTTATATTTCTTCAAATACACCATACAACAAAGTGCATTATGTACATGTACTACTACAGATATGGAATCAATTAGTCAAGAAACATTTGGCTTCTCTGCTCAAGAATTTGGGGAAATCTCAGTGAACCCAAATTGAAATATCAAGTACAGGAAAACAAAAATGGCATCTTTTTTCCATTGGCTGATTTCTGGTGTACTCACCATGAAGGAAAAGCCTGGTATATGCCTTGGATGATCCAGCCTGGTTGGTAGCTGTGCATACATAGCGTCCTTCATCACCTTCTTGTAAAGAACTTATGCTGTTGGTAGGAAACACAATGTTACCACTAACAGAGAATAGGGTTGAACAGAGGCATACTAAAGTATTTTGTTCAATGATATTCTCTGATTTGTAGTTACCAAACATCTTTTCTGTTACCATTAAAAACACAAGGCAGTTAACATCATCACCATCATCTCAATTGTCACCATCACTATCACCATCATCGGCATCATCATTATCACCATCATCTCCATCATATGTGACATCACCATTATCACCATCACCATCATGGGCATCATCATCATCTCCACCATCATTACCATGGTCACTATGATCACCATCATCAAGATCATCAAGATCATCATCATCATCATCATCACCATCATAGCCATTATGAAATTTATCATCATCATCAGCGCATGCAATGCTGACCTGAGAACGCCATTGTTGATGCGGTGCTGGGGTGGTAGGAAACCATCCTCCTTCTCCCAGGTGATCTGTGGAGGAGGACTGCCAGTGGCTTGGCAGGAGAACTCCACAGAGCCACCTATGGCCCTTGTCTCTCGGGCGGGAGCAACTGTCACAGTGGGAATGACTGGCAGAGAGACACAATGAAAGTATTATCATCACAACATTGTACATGCATAGCATTTTGAGGGCAGTAACATGAAATCCAATCCACAGACCCAAACAGAGCCCTTTATTCACAAGCTGGGGCAATAGTCACACCCACTGTCAGTGCAAAAAACAGAATGAAATTATAATCATTGCAACAAACTCCATTTTTAAACAGGTTCATGTAGTTCTTTTTCAGTTGATCCCACACACCAAGAGAATCCAAAATGAGATTGCACTTGCCCAATTTAGTAAGAAGACCAAGTACAATTTAGATTTGACATACTAAAATTCCAAGTAAACAATAACTCTTCTTCTCTTCCCGCAAATTTATATACATAAGTAAAACTAAATAGGTGGATATCTGACCACTCTTTTGAGCCTGCCTCCTCGTGACTATATTGATTTCAGAAACCCTTACTCTATACCATTAAGACTCCTTGAATCAAAGCCTGTTACATCAATGTCAGCGTATTCCATTTGTTAGGGAGAGCTAACACAGAAAAGTTTTATACCAAAATCACATAATACCCGGAGGGTTAAGAAACTTCATCCATTTTTTACCTTGTACTCGGACAGTCATGTAGGATTCCCTGTAACCTGCCGTGTTGGAGCATATGCATCGGTACTGGCCTGCATCAGCGGCGGTGGCTGGAGAGATCTGGAGGATGCCACCAGATTGGACTGCAGTTGGAGGAAGGGATCCGGCATACTGAAAAAAATGGTGGAGATATTCATAAGGTGACAGTAAATGGAACTTGTGGGTGTGGGTAAGGGGGTAAGAATATATTAACCCATTGCATACTCACAAATGCATCAAGTTTGATAGATACTTCTTCCATGAGAGCCTGTTTCTATCACATCCTATCTGTCACTTGATAGTCGAACCTTTAAACAACTTTCCCTCAAGGGTATCAACAAAACATAGATTATATCTTTCTATACAGCTGACCACAGTAGAAGGTTTGACTACATAATCCAGTGACAGCTTTCAGTCATGTCGTCACTGTTTGAGAAGGGAATAAGCAAGGAATCTTTAATATTTGTACAACTATGACCCCGCTGCAGGGGTGTAATCACAAATCTTACCTTGGACCATTCACAGCTGATGGGTTGGGTGCCTTCGGCCATACAGGAAATGCGGATAATCTCTCCTGCAGTCACCGTCTGAGTGGTTGGGCTGATGGTTAAGCTGGGCGGAACTGCCGACAAGACAAAAGCAGTGTAATTTTACAATTCATTTTGACATGACCTGTTACTGTCATTTAATCTTCAGTTCTGGTCATGAAGGCAAAAACAAAAAAACATTCTCACATAATCCAACCAAACATACTCTAAAATAACTACAAATAAATAATGTTGGTAATAATTGATTTATTTTAGCCAAAAATTGTCAAGTTCATGATAGTAGAAATGACACTGAATCACCAAATTTATCTCAGAATTGTTGAGATTCCTCCTTTCGATTTATATCGAAAACAATCATATACATGTATGCTCACAGCAGCCTTTACAAATATGAACCAATACTGCATTATCAAACCATTGCCCATGGGAACCGAGTGGTCTCTGTATTAAGTGAGAATGTGAGAATGCAGTAGTCAATGGGTTAAAATCAGAGTCTCACCTAAAACATAGAGAGTAACGAGGTCCTGTTGATACCCATGCTCATTTCCCACTATGCAATAGTACTGTCCGCTGTAATGAGCCCTCGTCTGTGGGATGGTCAACAAGCCATTGCTAATGGAGACAGTGGATGGCATCCGCTGGCTGACTCGCCTCCAGGTGATGGAGTAACCGGGCGGGGTTCCAGGGGAGATGCAGCTAAAGGAAGCAGTCTCTCCTTCAACAACTTCCAACTCCCTTGGTGTGATTTGGATGGATGGAGGATGGGGCTGGTTGCTGTCAGAGACTAGAGAGAGAAGAAGATAAATAAAAGATAGGAAAGGCATCAGTATACAGTATTCATCCTGTTCATTAACATCATTTTCACGCGTCACTAGTACAACCCTTCCTTTTATCATGTCCTCATGATCAGGAATCACTCTTTATTAAGCCTGAGTCATATCGAATATTTCATAAACCGGGATTCGACGGCTTTGATTCGATCGAATACCGGTGCATCGATAAATGATGGGCGGTGAAAACAGAGTTGCACACAGTTGCACGCAGTGCATGCACCATGCACCGGTGACCGGTCCGCTGGCATCGCGGGCATATGTATGGGCTCTCGCTGCTCGAAATTAACGATAGCCCGCTAGCCAATGGCTAGTAAAAATCACAACGGACGAGCCAAAATCTTAAGTTTCTAGTCCGTATAGCTAGCCAAAATATCACTAGTGTCGCACGAAGCGATGCTCATTGTCGACACACCCGACAATGATTCAAATTCAAAGAATTAATAATCTTACTTTGTCTTTGGAGAGCTGAATGGAACACGTTTGTTCGATGCCAAAAAAAAAAACAATACGAAATAAACTTTTCGTCGCTCAATATAGACTCGACTTCAATATTCAGCTTCAGAGATCATTCAGAGGTAATTGCCAATTTGATGAGAGTGTGATATTAGTTATTGCGAATTAAGTAGGAACACTCGTACTCATGCCCGTATTTATCATGTTCAATTATACAATTGTCAAATTGACAATGCAGAGAGAGTGCAAGAAAATTATCGTAAACTTCAGTTCGTAACGACAAAACGATTTTTCCATAGAGAAAGCACAGGTAAAGCGCGACGTCCTCCGCGAGCGAATTAGCGAAAGTTAGCCAACAGTTTGAACTTTGAAGTCGCCTTCACGTTCTCTGCTAGTATATATGCTGTACGTTACGGAGTTTCTTTTTTTATTTGATTTTTTCATGGTGGCTACGGTAGTCAAAAATCTGGCGGACTACAAATCGATGCACCGAATTTGCCAAAACGTATTCGGGATTCGATGTCTTCGATCGAACACCGGCTAACCAATCGATTCGACTCAGGTTTACTCTTTATCCTGATCTTTTCTTCTCATCAACGTTGTTATCGTGAAGAGAAACCATCAGATTCTTCACCATCTCCATTACCCCATCACTATTAACATCATTATCCTTGCCCTTCATATAATCTTCCTAATCCTAAGTTCAAAAAAATTGCGGCTGTCATCATTTTTAGTCCCAATCAATTCTTCCTTCTCCTCCTACTTCTTCTCCTCATTTTTCTCCTCTCATCCCTCTTCTTCAACTCTCCTCTCCGCCTCCTTTCAGCTTCTTCATCCTCTTACTCCTCTCTTCTCCAGGAGACCCATGTTCACTTACCTCTCAACAGCAATTCCTGCTCGACATATCCTGCCCCATTCTCTGCTCTACACATGTAGCTTCCAGCATCATTCATGCTAACACTTTGGATGTAATGCATAGCACTGGACTCCTCCTCCATGTTGAATGCAGCAGCAATGGGCTGATACACCTGTAGGTCAATCAGACCAATAAAAAATAATCACTCCCTACCATGTTCCATCAAAACAAAACTACTAATTTGACCGAGGTATGACAAATTGGACAATATTCAAAATAATGGGTGATATGCATGTATCAAATGTTCCATTTTCACACACTAAGCTTCTACACTAATTACTATCAAGCATATTAAATGGAATATACAAGTAGTAGAAATGGCCCAATGGAAGACGTCTACAGGAAATTTTCAGCCAAGAGAACATAATGTATCTACGGTGCATTCCTCAAAAAACCGAACTTCAACCCTGGACCACACACTTTCCGTACCTAACCCTATAATATCTAACCCACATGTAACCCTAACCCTGTATCCTTGACGAAATAAAGCCCCAAGCAAATGTAACCAGAGCAAATGTCGGGTCACTGAAAGGAGAATCGTTTTTAACCCAGCACTATAAAGACTATCTCTTATGTTCCGTACCTGTTCATTGTTCATAACCATCCACTGGACAGTCGGAAGAGGTTCTCCTGTAGCAACACATTCCAAGACAGCCGTCTCACCGACCCGGAATTCTGCAGGACTCCTGGGCGTGATTGTCAGCTGAGGTAGACCTACAAAGTGTCAAGAAGAAGCAGTTAGGGTGCAACGAGGGTCATAAAATGAAGGATCCATGAAGGGTCTGCATCACTGACATCGCAAATCAACAAAGCAAACCAAAGGCCAAAAGGTCAATCCAGGTAGATACAATGTACACGTCCATACACAATTATGTATTCATATCTGCACGTATCACACTGAATAGCCCATTTGATGTCTTTCATGAGGGTAGTAAGTCATGGCAAAGACATTTTACACTCTCTTTAACTAAGAATGCTATTCCTTCATAAAACAATACAAATGATACAATGATTTTATTTGTACATACAATATTTCTCTAATTAAACCCATTCAAGTGAAAAAACAAATTATTCAACATTATAATCATGTGGAATATATAAACATCTCGTCACATTCAATCAGAAGATCAGTACATGTTCGATGACAACAGAACTTTCAAATATGTATCACAGAAGCAATAGTGCTGCTGGTACGCTGTAAATCACAATGACTTGACAACTAACCTTGTACCCTGACAGTAGCTGTGGCAGTAGTAGATCCAGCACTGTTAGTTCCAGTACAAATATAGGCTCCCTGGTTCTCTGATGTTACCCCCATGATGGTTAGTACTCCCATCTCATCCTAATTAAATAAAAAAATGAGATTAGTTAATGACCTTTGACTGGTATTATTCTATAACCGGTGATTTGTGGTGGTGCATTTACAGGTAAACCACGCATGACAAAGGTGTGTGAGTAACCTTGTTACTACTTGTATGTCAAAACCACTACACAAGATATCATTCAAAGCCTATTTACCTCCCTTAAGAATGATTGAATATTGATGATGATGAATGATGAATGATGAATGATGAATGATGAATGATGATGATGATGATGATGATGATGATGATGATGATGATGATGATGATGATGATGATGATGATGATGATGATGATGATGATGATGATGATGATGATGATGATGATGATGATGATGATGATGATGATGATGATGATGATGATGATGATGATGATGATGATGATGATGATGATGATGATGATGATGATGATGATGATGATGATGATGATAATGATGATAATGAAGATAATTATAATGGATTATATAGCCTTTATATAAAAACTTTACTGGCACTTGTTTCAAAATTGTGCCTCAAAGAATAGAACTCTTACAGTTAGTCCTTAAAGGACAGATGACAAATTCCCTAAATGTATTTTCTCCTTCAACATTTTAAATAAACATTCACAAATACCAATTCAGGCAAATATCAAACACTGGAAAAGATATTAATACAATTTGTGTCAACAAAACTTAACAATGCCCGATTCCAAATCTGACCTGTGTGTTGGATGCCAGGGCATTGCCGTTAGCTCTGCTCCAGGAGACGGTCGGAGTGGGGATGCCAGAGCGGATACGGCACTGGATCTGGATGTTGTCTCCATCTATCGCTATGTAGGTGGAATCTGGAAGAATCTCAATGACAGGAGCCTCTCTCCCTAACAATCAAGAATGAATAAAACACTTGGATGAGCTACATGTACATATACATCAGTTTTAAATTTCTCCTCACAGTAATAGGTTATTCTTGACTGTCTTCAAATAATATTTTAAAATAATAACATTGTAAAGCGCATTGAAGTATTCAATATACATATACACTGTATGTAAGAAATGGTCTCATGGAAAGCAGTTTTGTAACCAACAATGTACAAATAAAACTACTAACAAATAAATCATAAATAAAATGCATAAATTCTGTGCTACTGACAAATGAATTTGAGAGCCTATATTTCATCACTTACTTTTTTTTTTAATGGGATCTAACTTTTAGAAAGGAGAAAATATAAATTCTTGGTCTAAAGATCTACAGTACATTTAAATTCTTGGGCATGATTTGCAGTCCAAAAGAAGAGAACAGTTGAGATAAACTGCACAGTGTTTGTCATATTCAAGAATATGGCTAAAAATTTCCTGCTGTATTTCTATGGTCTAGTAATGTACATGTAACAAGGAATAAAGAACACACATGCAGTGACCAGAAATTACGTCTAGATACAAAGATAAAGGGTGAAGCAAGGGTAGAAAACAAACAATTTCTAGACAGTGCAGCTGTACACTTATTTAAATTTGCCAAAGTTATCATGATACAATTTACTCAGACACCTGAAGAGAACAGTGAAGAATGTACAGAAAGGTGAAACAAAAAATTTAGTGCAAAAGCAAAGCTGGATAGCTGGACTTACTCTCAATCTCCACATAAGCTGTAGCAGTGTATGAACCAGCAACGTTTGTAGCAGTACAGCTATACATATCTCTATCTGTAACATCTGCGTTGATGATGCGAAGAACTCCATTCAAAACCTAGGTAAGGAAGTGTTTTGAGAAGCACAATGGGCTTTTATTTTATTAGTGCATAATTTAGAAGAGATGTATGTGTTTATCAATCAATTAATATTCTTTAATTAATCTAACCAACGAAATGCCCTATCACCATCTAGAACCTGCTTTCTCATTCCATCAAACCATCCATCTACATGCATCTATCCTCACAATCTATCAAATTACTTCTTTTTCTCGATCCATCGGACCATTCATATGGTAGACGCATCTACCGATCCATCCATCCATCCATCAATTGAACAGTTATCCTATCAAGAAATCTACACTGTATTTATCCCGCCCCCTCCCCCTCCCCCTCCCCATCTGTCAAGATGTGAATATGCAATCAAAAATCCAGTATTTGGATTTAATGTACATTTATACATTTTCATAAATTTAAGAACATAAAATCTAAGAACATAAAATCATCATCCCATTTCTCTCAGGAGTCTACCAAGGTTGCAGTGTATAAACTAACCTGCTGATTATTAGTCAGGAGTCCACTCCCCCTTGACCATGTGATAGTGGGGGTAGGTACCCCAGTGGTCAAGCAACGGAGGACCTGGGTGGCCCCCTGGGTGATCACCACCTCATCTGGCTCAATGCGGGCAGTTGGGCTCCTGCGGCTATCTGTAATGAGGAGTAATTTCAAGTACTTGGTCAAGTTTTTCCCCACGATGTGATTTGATTGCAATGGTTATGCTCTACTGCGACCATGTAAAAACTGTGTGCTATATGGTGTACAGATTATTATGCTTCCATTCAGCTGCACTGAGCTACATGTATGTCATAACTAAGTTATGTCTAAAAAAGATCCAAGTTAATACCAAGACTGAAGTTTAAGTCCAATTCATATTGGCCACGGTGGATTACCAACTAAATTTTGTCAAATTCATTTCATGGTGGCAGCGGTGGGATACAAATCAGTTTTGTAATATGTCAGCTGACTAAATGTTACTAAAAAACAATTATAATTTGATGAGAACAATTTCTCACCAGCTGGGAACTTAATTTGTTTATGCAACCCACATATTTCTCTTACAAATAACTTATTTTATCATTCAAATTGAGATTGTGCATCATATCTCAAATACTGGGAAGTTACAGCAGAAATTCTTTCTTAAAAAGTCAAAATGAATATAAAATGTAATTGATAATCTTAATATGCATCTATTGATTCTATATGCTTTAAGGGTATTAATAAAAAATTATGACGTCCAGCTGACCTGTATTAATGGTGACTTGTGCGTCACTATAGTCTGTTCCATGGCTGTTTGTTGCAGTACACCTGTACACCCCTTCATCTTCATAGGTCACCGATGAGATGACAAGATAGCCGTTCTCCTGCCGGGCACTGGACGGCATGTCTCCATCTACACGAGACCACATCCTCTCAGGAGCCGGGTCACCGGTTGCCTGGCAATAGAAGATGACTCGCTCTCCCTCACTGACAGACTCAGAGGCAGGGCTGATGGTTACTGATGGGATACGGGAAGCTGAAGAGAGAAATAACAAAACATAACTTTCATTGAATTAGGATTCATACCTTCAGTAGTATTTAAGTACTAAGGATCAGATTTTAGGAATGTTTAATGTTATTAGTTTCAAAAGTATGGACAAGAAATATTTAATTATCAATTGAATCATCCATTGTTTCCGCTTGATGGGCCCTATTTATGGTGGATACAGTTGTTCTGGCCAAACTTCATCCAATGATTCAGTAATCATTTCTTTTCTAAGTGATAATTTCTGAATACTTACGACTGACATAGAGCACTGTCCTGATGGTAGCCATGCCAGCAGAGTTGGTGGCCTCGCAGAAATACTCAGCTTCGTCTGATGCTCTTGCCCTAGGAATCACAAACAGACCATCCTCGAAGGTAGACTCGGAGTTGAGTACTCCTCCCTGACCACCGGTCCAGCGGAGAGTGGGTGTGGGGTTGCCAGTGGCAATACACCTGAACTCAACGCGGTCTCCCTCCGTAATACGGATGAAGCGAGGCTCGATACGGACAGTGGGCTCTAGAACTGATGCTGTAAACAAAATTTTAAATGTAATGATTCATGTATACATTTTATGGAGGTCACTTGTAATTATTGCTGGTTATCATGTGCTCTATGTAAACCAATAAAATAATCATAATTCATGGCTTGAATTTCAATGAGTTTTGGGGTATATGTATCCAATAGGGCATGGAGGGGTTCTGATTTATTGAACCAAATGGCCTAATTATTTCACACACTCCAGAACAAGAAGTATGTGTACAATACTTCCAATATATTACTACAGGTTTTTTTATTCATACATCAAATTATTTCCTCCTGAGAAAAAATCAGTTAGGTCATTTCTTGTTACATGTACCTGCAGGAAGTACTAACGCTGCTGGTAAAGTATTACCATGAAATACCAAAACCTATTTCTTTGTTATACACATACATAATTAAAAACATAAATTCTCCTAAAGTTTAAAACAGAAAGTACGTTGAAAACCTCTATATGGTCTTTGACCTGTATGCCTTAGTTTGGTTTAGTTTAGTTTAGTTTAGTTTAGTGTATTAACTCAATCACCCTCCTGGGGTATGCAAGTACATACAAAAAATAACGATTACACTTTGGTGCAAGCTGGCAAGAGATACAGATAAAGAAAAAATGAATATGCCTAACAAAGTAAGATAAGAGTAACAATATATTTGAAGTGATATAACATGAAATGGTATTTATATACAGGAGATGGAGCTGAACATACTACCATGCTAAACAGATTAAATTTTACAACAGGCACTGTGCCTGCTTATAAAAGGTTGGTTAAATCTAAAACTCTTTAGCCTGAAGGTAAAGTATCACTCACACGTGACGATAAGAGTTGCATAAGCATCAGCAGTGTCTAGATGGTTTGAGCCCATGCAGACATACTGTCCAGCATCCGATAGCCTCACAGAGTCCAGGGTAAGAATGCCCATAAAATCCCTGGCATTCGGTGGCAGAGAGCCATCTGAGCGACTCCAGGCAATTGTGTAGGCTGGTGTCTACGCAAGAAGGAAGTAACAGTAATGTACATCATAAACTCTAATTCCAACATGCACGTGATTACAGTTATTTGCATGTGTACCTTTATCATATATTGCAGCATGGTTGGGCATGTACGTCCTTGTCATTTTTCGACTACGTGAAAGTTGGGTTCCCAAACTCTGGTCAAAGTACATGTAATAATGGCCTCTTTGTCAAGACATGCATATACTACTTGTCTGTTAACTTCAAACAAAGTTTATGTCATATTCTTCATGAAATTTTTATCAAGATATGCTATAAATGAATGAAATGTTCAATTGGAAAGATTATTATCAATGGAAGTCTCTATACATTAGTGAACACATGCTAAGCTCTTAAAAATTACCAATGGATAAGATATTTTGTGATTACGACCAGAAACATCCTGATCACTTCAACAGTTAGCACCTATCATAAGAAAGGTAACTTATCCAAAGTAATCACTCTGTAATCAGCAGGTTAGATTAAAACCAACATGATTTACACAATGTATGTATCTATCCTCTTACCTGACTGATACCTCGACAAACAAACTGAACAGTTTCACCTTCGGGCACTTCCACAGTCTGTGGGTCATTGATTACAACTCTCATAGCTTGACCTAATAATATCAAAAACAATTTAAAGGAGATTTAATTTTTTTTTTAAACATGCAAATAGTAACTTGACTGTAACATATATATAAATTGATCACATCAGCGAATGAAAGTAGTTCTTTTCTTATCATAAAATGAAATGCCATAATACTTCATCTACATGTAAATACTTTACCCCTCCTGTGCTGTGGACATTGAATTCTGCAGAATATTAATAATAGTGTACTTATGTTTGGACTACGACAAGCTGGACTTTCAATGGAATAGAACCAACAAAATGTATGTATTGTGAAGTTGGTTCCGAACAAACATATTTTAGGTCACATCGGACAATGAAACAATCAATTACAATGAAAAATTCGACTTTTGGACATTTATTTCTGGTAACATGTTTGTTAAGCTAGTAGTGCAATAGAAGTTAGGAAACAGAGTACTGTCTAATGATGCATTTGCATTTAAATTCAAATGTAACTTTTTACATCTTGGTTAGGGTTTGGTGTAATCCTTGGTCCAGGGTGGAAGTTATAAATTTGATTGGTATCAGAAATTGACCACAGAGCAAACGTCACCATATCATCAATCTTCCGCTCAAACTTACCGACAACCTCCAGCCTGACTTCTGCTGTTCCTGATCCAAATCTGTTAGATGCAGTGAAGATGTAGATACCTGCATCGTTAGCTCTCAGATTACGGATCTGGATAACGAAGAAAGATTAGGAAAACTTTCGTTAGAACCATTCAAGAATGTTTATTCTGCACGGTACGTTTGGGGTTCCATATCACCTTCCATTACTACTTCTGTAATGAGATGATACAAGTTTAAAGATTGAATCTGTACTCTTAATTATATAAAAGTGACCTATGTACGTGTAAACTAGTTTATAGGGGTGCACAGGAGTTAACTCTTAGTCAAAATCTGCACAAGAGTTTTACATGTACATAATTCATGTTCAAGGAGAATTCTGCAAAACAAAATTAGGGGAATACTGAGGTATCAAAGAAAGAAAAAAATGTGAAG
Organism: Heliocidaris erythrogramma; assembly: GCA_025617745.1. Classification (NCBI taxonomy): domain Eukaryota; kingdom Metazoa; phylum Echinodermata; class Echinoidea; order Camarodonta; family Echinometridae; genus Heliocidaris; species Heliocidaris erythrogramma. The sequence continues at coordinate 24,065,557 of CM046865.1, read as the reverse complement.
AAAAAAACAGAAATGAGGAAGAAAAAAAAATAGAAGGGAAAATCCAAAGCGGCGATACAATTTAAGTGAATAATGTGGCAAACAAAGAGACAGAAAATACAAAATGTTATTTTTTTTTAAATAGATTGAAACAAATCTTTTCCCAAATCTCAATCTTAAATTCCTCATTACCTGTATTCTCCATGTTCCTTGTTCCACGTAAGCATTAGGAGAGAGAGGCTGACCATCGGCCCTCCTCCACTGTGCACTGGTGTAGTTACCCGATATCCGAACCTGAAAGATGATGGTCCCTCCAAGAACAGATGAAGCCTCTGTTGGCGAGGCGACAACAGTGGGAATGCGGTCTACTGCAGGGGAAAATGGAAACAGGTGATTGTGAGAGTGAGGGCAACAACAAGAGATATGATATCCATAAGGCAAGTGCAAGATAAATATTAATACCATACTTTTACAAATAACAGAATTTACTGGAATAACAAACAGAAACCGACAGTGAAAGTAACATTACACTTGATGTTTAGACATGCCAAATCTGTTTTCACCGTACTCGATGTCTCTTCTCGAAAATCCTGTTCCCTATAAAACGTATAGAAGAAAATCAGTATTCATACTGGAGTTGTCAATAGCCAAGGCTTTTAATACTGTCGAGGCCATTTATCCATTTCTTGCAAAAACAGTTGATTCCTGAAGTATTTAAATATGATGCTTTGACATTTTTGAATTCTACAAGTTAAACCAAAAATGTATATGTTCAGTCTGTATATGACTATGTACATCAAGGTCTCTTTACAATTTGTCCTTGTAAGCTTTTTTGGAATCTGACAAGAATTTCTGGCATAAATCTAGGTCTATCTACATGTAGATTCTGGGGTATTCATGATCTAATAACTGACATGCAAAACCATCTCATGGGATCAAAAATAAAGAAAAAATATACACAAGAAAAATGACAAACACTTTTCTAAAAAGCAACATTGTTGCTTTTCACTGAGTTTCGGAAAATAAACAATGATCTTGAACTAGCAAGCTACAGGGGTGTACCAGAATTTCAGGATGTTACTACCAGGGAAAATTTCAAACATTTAATACTCTAGATTATATATATCAGGTCCAGACTAATAATATTTCATGGATATTTCAAGCTTTTGTTCTTACCTGTGCTAAGAGGGTTACATGACAGGCCTGGTGTAGTGGGACTCCCCTCATATCCAGAAGCACAACTGTTGATATCAAGCCAATCAATTATATTTATTACTAGGAATTCAGCTCTCATTAAACCTACCAGGTTCATAAACTATTTATAAAGAGAGTGTACAGGATATATTTTTTTCTTCATTATTTCACTTCTCAGGTACATTTTTATCGTCTGCTAAGAGACAGCCGTTACATCATATAGCGCCCTTCTGGCTCTAAACAGACGATATGTAAATGAATATTGCTCTACAGGATAAACTGATATAAAATGTACAGGTATAAACAATGATATACTCCAGATTCTTTACTTATACTTATATATTGATTCTTCATATATGCAGAGCACATTGGCATGTTAATTAGCATTATATTTTATTTTCTTTAACATCAAGTAAACACAAACAGAAAAAAAAAAATTCTTCAATGTATTAAATGAGACGTTCATCTACATGTATGATACACCGCTCAAATAATTACCACTCCCTGTACATATACATGTAGCTCTTTCTGTTATTTGTTTTCAAAATTCATAAGATGGGGAAATACTAAAGTGTCATAAGCATTGCATGAGTTGAAGATATGTGTGCCATAAAGAAACAAATATTTTTCTTTTGAAAATGGTTTCAGATAAATACCACAGTCACACCAACAAGACCAATACCAGACCGACAACAGAACAAAAATTGACATTATCCCAAATAGCCAAGAATCGGTGGGTGTGGATTTGGGGTTGAGTCAATTTGGTGGTGTGACTCGGGTATACATCCAAAATCTTAACCTGTTGACTACTGAATTATCTCATTCCCACAGGCTTAATACAGGGACATCCTGACTCCTGTGGGCAATGGGTTAATAACACATCACATGGGTTTGTTTTTTTCTTACCTTTCACATCTCCTCCCAGTGTATCCTTGTCGACAAGCTGTACAGGTTGGACGGCCATCAGTGTCCAAGATACAGGTTGGAGAGAATCTGCATGTAAAAATTAGAATTAGTGATTACCATTCAGGAATAATAATGATGGTGTGATGATGATGATGATGATGATGATAATGCTGATGATAATGGTGATGACAATAATCATCATGATGATCATCATGATAATGATGACAATGATGACAATGATGATGACAATGGTGATGATGACAATGGTGATGATGATAATGATGACAATGATGACAATGATGACAATGATGACGATGAAGACAATGGTGATGATGATGATGATAATGGTAATGATGATGATGATAATGGTAATGGTTATAATAGTGATGATTATGATGATTAAGGTCATGCTGATGATAATGATAATACTTCTACATATACTACTACTTCTTCTTCTACTTCTGCTACTAATAACACTTTGAAAAATAACTAATAATATCTGAGGAAGAAGAGGAAGAAGAAGAAAAAGAGGAGATAAATTTAAACTTACTCCAAAAAAATTTACATCATTCAACTTCACACTCATTTTTCATTCTTATTGTGGTTTTTGGAACACCTGGGGAGCGTTTCATCAAGCGTATTGTCAGTGATTTTTACTGACAAATTTCCTCTCAGCCAATCAGATGCAAGGATTTCAGTAGCTTATAACAGTTGTCGGTAAAAATCACTGACTAAACGCTTGATGAAACGCTCCCCTGATAAGTTATAAAATCAGAAGTAAACTCTTTGGAGACTCGAGCAGAAAAGCCAACTGCATGTGACAGGGAAATGAAATCCTATCTAAAAGGTTGAACTCACTGGTTTGAAGGGAGGGCGAGAGGGCAGGCACACTGACGACAATCACCTGGAGTTCCAGCAGTTGCATCACCATAGAATCCAATACCGCACTGGTCACAATATGGACCAACAGTGTTGTGAACACAGTTCTGAGGATTTAGACAAATTCAAATTTGTGTAAATTAAATTTCCACCAATCTCATCAAAAACATTCAAACATTGAATTTCTCCCTTAAAAAAGTATACCATTTTTAGCTTGCTTGATGCATAGTATACAAATTGACAGCAAATATGTACATGGACTGCATCCCTCACATTACATGTACAGTATTTCAACAGAAGTGGCGCGAACTGAGCATTTCAGATCAGAAATCAAAGTGAGTCAATGGCACATAAACTTTCATATAATAAGAATAAATACTCTACACGCTCTTTTTAAATGTACAAGTGACAATTTTTACTATTATTTACAAGCCAATAAAATATAATGTGATGTACCAACCTTGTATGATTTCATATTTTCTATGTTGTAAAATGTGGGATCAAAAAAATATAATTATCCCTTAATAGTATCACAAGTTGGTTTGGAAGAGAAAAGTCTCAGAGAAAGAATCTTAAGCCTATTTTGAATCCTACACTTTCAAAACATACAGACATTTGGAAATGGCCACCATCACAGTTCCAAAGAAACCATTCAGTCTCTCTATTTGCCATGGATTGAAACCTGCGACTGCCAGATTGTTTGGAGTATTATGATACAGTGAAAACTCGCTATAACGAGTACCTTGGGAACATAGAAATTACCTTGTTATATCAGGAATCTCCTTTATATATCAGGGTAAAAAAGCAAAATGACATAAAGACCTGGGACCAGCAAAATTGTCTTGTTATATCAGGAATCTCGTTATATTGGAGATTTTCCACTATGCATGCACACTGTAAATGTGACAAAAGTCTAATGTGGCAGTCCTGTGTTTGTTCCACTAGTCTATATCAAAGCCAGGAAAGAGTGGTTTGGCTCAATAACTTTTGATTCAGAGCTCTAAAAAATATACCAGATGCATGAGTAGAAAGAGCAACAATTTCTGCAAAACCATGTCCACTTTTGTTGCATGACCGTATTCCGTTTGATGCCAGGAATTTCAAAAACGAGAATAATCTTTAAAATCCTAAAATTGGCAACACATTGAGAGGTTAAAAATCATTGTTTTTTATTGAAATTGGCCATTTTTCCAACTCTTCAACAACAGAGTTTGTAACCATGTATATTAATTTAAAAGATATTACACCTTATTAGATCCTTTAGCACTAAAAGAAAAATATTATTGTGGCCAATTTGAAGAACAAAATGTGATCATTCTAGCCCTTAAATAATTCCTGTCCTGGGAGTTAAGTCTGGCATTAAACTTACATAGCAGACTCCCGTCTCTGGGTCACACTGGTTGGAATGGCCATTGCACTCACAGGGTACACAGGTACCAAGGTAGAGACCACCACCTGATCGGGTGTAACCTGGGGCACAGTCCTGTAAAAAAATATGTATTCAGCTTTTTTTAGTCAGGGTGTTGGATGCTCCTTAATGATAGTGAAGTAGATCAACTTGGTCTGAATAATTTCTGTCATCATTTAACATCATGATCATGATCATTTTTCATCATCATCACTGTAATCGTCACTGTCTTCATCATCGTCACCATCATCATCAATATCAACATCATCCTTTGAACATCATCAACAGTCCTGTAAAAACACATTCATCTTTTATTAGTCATGGTGTTGGATGCTTAATGTAGTTGATCAACTTGGTCTGAATAAGTAACACTTTTTTCTGTTATCATCACCATCAAAATCACCATCAAATTCACCATCATCATCATCACCATTACCAGCAATATCACTATCACCATCATCATCGCTACCACCATCACTACCACCACCAGTATCACCATCACTACCACCGCCATCTCTTCATTACTACTTAATTATTAGGCTATATCTCACCTCACAAGACAGACCAAAGTAACCCTGAGGACAGTCACATCTCTCTACCTCCAATGCCAAATTCTGGCCAGTGTTCTGAGAAACTACATCAAAGAGAATGAATTACAATGATTGCATTAACATAAATACATTTATAAACAAAAGTATCATACAGAATTGAATATACATACCTCCAAGCAAACAAGGAAAAACAAATTACGAACCTGAAACAAAGTTTTTAAATAAGAAAAATATCCAAATTAGATTCATTCACTTCTAAATACCTTGTGATCCATGACTTATCCACTATGCAATAACAATATGCTCTGTGAACATGAGATTCTTCTTACTGGCAATGTCGAGTGAGATATCCCTGATACTACTCTCCTGCATGTCAGTGTGGTAGCTGGCACGAATGAGGATGTTACTCAGGTCAGCCAGGGCCATGAGAAGATGCTCCCTGGTTGCCGGGTTACCGTCAGGACGAACAAAGTTATCCTGTATTGAAAAGACCAAGAGAGATGGATGACAATACCACATATGTGCACCATACTATTGCATGGAAAATTCTGGGAAAGAAGATAGAAGGGGAAGAAGACAAAGATGAAAAAGATGGAGAATAAGAAGGACAAGAATAGGTAGAAGAAGAAAAATGATAAAGGAGAGGAAGAGGAAGAAAATGAAAAGGAATAGGAAGAGGAAGAAGAAGAGGAAGAAGAAGAGGAAGAGGAGGAAGAAGAAGAAAGTTGTAGAAGAAAAATAAGATGTGGAGGGGGGAAAATGAAGAGGAGCAAAATGTGCTTAGCCAGGGCCATGAGAAAATGCTCCCTGGTTGCTAGGTAACCATCAGGATGAAAAAATTATCCTGTATTGAAAAGACAAAGAGGAGTAAATGAAGGAGCATATAATTCACAGCTATCATAATACTGCATATGAGAAAAGAAGGAGAAGAACAACACAATGACTAACAGGAAGAAGAAGAAGAAAAAGGAATAATGAGATAGAGCAGGAGGAGACAAAGACCATTAGGAAGAGGAGGAAGAAGAAGATATAAATGATGAAGAAGAAAAATAAGAATAAGAGAAAGAAAACAAAAAAGATGAATAACAAGAAGAGGAAGATGAACAATAAGAAGAATGGGGAAAGGACGACAAAGACTAAGAGAAAGAAAAAAAAGAAAAAGACGAAGAAGAGGAAGAAGAAAAAAAAATAAGCAAAAGAATAAAAGGCTAGTATACAATAGTACAGAAGAAGAAAGATGAGATAAATGAAGAATACAGAGAAGAAAATAAGATATGTGGCCATACCTCTACAATTTGGAATGCTACAGGGCGTGCTTCATCAGGTTCCAAATTAGTCGGCTGTCTGTACACCAAGACAATATCATTACCCTAAGAAAACAAAAGAAAAAAACATTTTCAAAATCTTCATTCACTTGCTTCATTCCAGTAACCCAATGAATATTAAGTCAGAGATGGGGTCTATATTATCCAAATAAATTTGTATCCATCAAATTAAGGATACACATAGAAATGTATGCAAACAGATGACACTTGTTTTCAATGAATCAAATCTAAATTGAGGAAAGCAATGTCAGTGGCTGAAATAACCATATGAAGAAAATAGATTTAATTAGCAAACATCTGTATATAGCAAAGTAACAGTTGATTAACTTTTGATTAAATTCTGCAACAATACCAGAAAACATTTTTTTTTCTGAACATGACTTATGACACTTGAAAAGTTTATTCAAGAGGAAATATATTTACAGTTTGGGACGGTGAATGGATATAAGTGACACAGACTTTGTTAAAATGTGCATCTTTCTGATACTTACAGTGATCTCGACATCGTTATCAGAGATGGGGTTTCCCCGAGCCTGGGAGGTGGAGTAGCTTACTGTATACCTCAAATAGCCACCATACGCTGTGATCTATGGGAGATGAGCGAAAAAAAGATAATACAAGTGAGTGTGATTTAGATAAAACAGAGGGGAAAAGAGTATCTTTTAGTAAAAGATACATGTACATGCATAATACATGTCCATGTACATAGAATATAAATTATCCATTACATCGCCATTCCTTGGTGGACTTAAAAATCCCTGACATTGGTACATACATGTATTTCAGTGCTAAATTTCAACCTGTGAAATGCCTTGGTCCTCCAAAACCATTTCCCCCAGGGGTGCTGTTATCCTACTTCACTTAAATTTTTAACAGGCTTACAAAAAATATGGCCAATGGGCAGAGAGGGCAGAGAGGGCAGAACCTTTGCTTGTGCAACATTTGCTCTAGGCTTTGTTTCTTTTAACAACAACAACAATATAATAAATGTCTCGTTTCCCCAGGGAAGCCTCGTCAGTATTAATCCTGTTCTCACCGAGATTCCTGCAATCGTATCATGACCCTAGCTTTAGCCCGACTACCACAAAATGCTCAAGCATCCTATCTGGTACCCATTTACTTCACCTGGGTATAACGTGGCAAATGTAGATTAATGTCTTGTCAAAGGATGTATACAACAGAACATACCTGGTTACCCCTGTACTTCGGGGGAAGCTCCCAGTAGTACACATCTCCTGGCAACTGGTTGAATTGAGAGAAAGCAATGCTGTTGGAAGGAACGTCAATCCCAAATCCTGTGGTAATCCTCTGTGACTGTGCTCGGTCAACGAGAGCGACATCACGTGGATCAGAAGGAGACTGGAGGTTGACTCGGAGCTGTAAAAAAAAAAACATACAAATAAACATTTTTGAGATGTCTGCAAAAGAGATGATGCCAAGAATACATAAGTTTTATTTCAGAAGTTCTTTAGTAAAATTTTCACATTTCTTTAGGTATTTAACTGAACATAAACCAACACATGTTGATACTCTGAACACTCTGAATTTAATTGAAATTAACTGAATATACTCAACAAACAATTGAACTGAAATAAACTAACAATAAGCAAACTATACACAACCAAAGAAAATAAGTGAACTGAATATCACTGACTAAACATGAAGAGGAACTGAATGGAAGTGAATACACTGTAACTGATCTGAATTAAAGTAACCAAAACCCAAATAAACAGGTTTAAAGCAAATAATTGAACAGTTTATTGACTTGGACTAAACAAGAACTAAACTGAAGTAAATTAATGAAGTTCATCAAGTGAACTGAACTTGACTGGACTAGACTAAAATCACATGAGATACACTGAACTAAAATGAACAGAAGTAAATTTCAGTCACTAGAACTCAACTGAACTGCACTGAACTCAACCGAACTTAATAACTGAACTGAGCCAAGTGAAATGAACTGACCTGAACACAAAAATGAACTGAGTGAACTGAATTGAACTGAAATGAGTGAATTGAAGTGAAGTGAAGTGAACTGAACTGAACCTGAATGAAACTGAACCTGACTGAAACTGAATAGATGTGAACTTACTTGTTGCCTGAAGTAGTTAGAGCTGGTGCATTGAACGGGCAGTCCTGAACAGAAGCATTGGGTACATCCCTCTGGGCTGCTAGCAGCAAGGTTGAAATAACCTTGTTGACAGTAGTTACAGCTATCTCCTGCAACATTCTCCTACAGGAAACAATACGATGACCCCAAACCAAAATCAACTTCATGTAGCTTTAACTAAAACTTTATAGTTCCTTTGCCGATAGCACCCTGACAACAAGCTCTACACTCTTAAAATCTAATCACATTATTTTCCTATGGGAAATATGTGTATATACATGTACATTGTATGTATACATTGTAAATAACCATCAATAGGCCTTGGAAGTTTAAAAAATGTATAGTTATACAGTAACAATTATACATGACATTTCAAGATTTAGATATGATCTGACTTTAAGAAAGCTTCATTTTTGTAAAATCTACTAATACCTGGAAAAAAAGCCTAAACCTTTAAATGCAAAGAAAAGTTTTGTAACAAAAACTGTTGCTTTGTCCCCAAAAATCATTATAAAGTGCAAAATCCTCACAAAACTTTGCTTCTGTGCACCAGTTTTGCCCCAGTAAGCTTACCTTACAGTCACAGCGTCCATCAAAACATTGAGATGATCTGGTTCCTCTTCCATCACATTGACATCCACCTACAACCAAATAAAGGAAAAATCCTTGTCTTCGATAAATAATACATGTTGAAGAAAAGTGTAGATGACCTTCGCTTTCCGACTGCACCGCCCACCAATTTGGTGAAGATAACTCATTGGTATAAAGCTTTTCCTTCTTTCAACTTTCCCTTAAAGAGCTACATCATACAATTTCAAGCAATCAAGAATTTGTAAGTTTTACAATATCTTTTTTGTTGTCGTGTATGTGTAAAAAGGAACAATGATGCAGAGAAGTAACTATGTAGCATAATATCAGTTGGTGTACTTCTACACAAGTACAGTGTACAAATGAATGTGTTAATAATTGAATTATCTATAATTTCGGAGTATATCGCCACAAGCCAATTCCCCATTCCTCCTCTCCTGCTATCCCATCATGATCTTTTCAACAGTTTTGGAATCGCTTACTAATCTTTCACAATGTAATTGTAAATGTAATCATGTAAATGATGGTCAGAACTTAACTTTATCTTTAATAAAGTTAGGAGTTTGATGAGTGTTAGAAATTTACAATCACATACCCTGAGGTCTGCAATAATCTCCTTCTCTGGCTGGGTCTCCAGTATAACCTGGTGCGCAGCTTTAGGGAAAATGAGATACGTCATAGATTAATTTCATTTATTCAATTCATTTACCGGTATTCACATCTCTTGAAAAGTTTTTTTTTTTTTATTTAACGAAAAAGAAGATTTTGGGGTCGTTTTCATTCATGTACGTACCTCCAAGTAAATAATACAGTCATATATCAACAGATGTTTGTATAATAGAACCGGTTTTTAAAAAAATTACTGGAGGAAGACATATTAGCTGTTACAAACAAAAGCCTTTAAAGTTAAAATCAAGGATTAGGAAAAAGTTCAGCTCACTATAATTAAAAATTCAAATAATTGGAACAAATAATATGAATATAAACATGTTATTACAATTCGATCATCAAATCACTTTCTAAAACCGACATGTCCCTGATAAGCTTTTCAAGAAAATGTATTTTCAAACAAGTGAATTTTCCTTTAATTTCAGGAAGAAAAATTGTGAAATTCCTGACTGTTTTTTCACGAAAACGGAACAGTTTGAAAGATGTAACTTTCCCCTAATTCCAGACTCTTGGAAATTTTTGAAAAGTTGTGAAGATTTATTTGAATGATTTCACTGACCTTTCACATCTTCTTCCTGTGTAACCTGTAGGGCAAGAGTCACATGTCAGATCGTTGTCAGTATCCAGGAAACAGGTTGGTGAGAATCTAAAAGAATGGAAATAATCAAGATGACAGAAGATAAACCAAATCATATTTATCTTCCATTGTGTTAGATTATATCTTGATGATCCATTTATATTTAACCTTATCAGAGCTACAAAGTTTAAAACAACATGTATGACAAATACAAGTATGTGAATCATGTTCTCAATCATGCTGCCTTTTTGATATTTCATCATGATACAAACGTTGCTCCATGTCATCAACATTCACAAATCATTACGTGGCAGAGAATTTCAAGAAAAATACAAACTTTTCTTTGTCAAAATATATTATATAACATACCAAATATATTTCTAACAAAAAATAATCAATTTTGAAGTATAGTGCCAACAATGTAATACCACTCAAACGTGGCTACATATATATATATTTTACTAAAGGGTACATTAGGTCGACACCTAACAATGCAGTTTATTTCGTCATAATAGCGACCCCTACATTAGGTCGACAGTTGGTACATTAGGTCGACAGTTGGCTATAGAAATGAGACAAAAACTGTCCTCCTAATGTACCCATTAGGGGTATTTATATATATATATATATATACATTTTAGACCATGGTGGAGGTTACAACCATGATTTAGACCATGGGTTAAATTAAACCTCCTTCATAAATTTAGGCCTTAGAGTAACGGGCACAAATTCACAAAAGAGGTTTATCTAACCCATGGTTTAAACCTCCATAAGCATAGTGTGCGCATATGTCCTCATGTCCAATGGGAGGATAGCAATGTGCTTAAATATGCTTATTTATGCTTATTTTAGTCCTCGGTGGAGGTTTAAACCATGGTTTAGACCATCGTTTAAGATAGACATCTTTCGTGAATTCGGACCATGGACTTTATATAATTAGGAGTTTTCACATGGTGAATTGTCAGATTTCAAGAGCAAATTTGATACATCTTTCACATTCTAAAATAAACGATAACTGACTGCTGTATCATAATATGCTTACTGGTTAGATGGGATCGCAAGGGGGCAGGTACAGGGCAGACATCTTCCTCCCTGAGTTGGGTTGCCATAGTAACCAGGTGCACACTGTTCACAGAAGCGTCCATAGGTGTTGTCTTGACAGTTCTGCAAAGAAATATGTATGGGTTCTCATTCGTTAATTATCGCATCTTGGCTCAATTCAAACGTCAATCTTGTAGCTATCACCCTTGATGACCAGAGATTTCTTTTCAATATGAAGGTTATTGTGCACTTTCTTTAGAAACACTCTACTTCTTCTTTTTTCTCTGTCTGTCTCTCTCTCTCTCTCTCTCTCTCTCTCTCTCTCTCTCTCTCTCTCTCTTTTGTTTAGCATTCAGATAATAGATCAATTGCTGCAGGTATTTTCAGTAATAGATTTTGCAAATACTATGATTATGACAATGAAAATTGTTGACATAACATGTCAACAATAATATAAACTTGGGGATGAGGCACTATCATCTCTCTGGATAATTATACTCCATTATCTTGTGAAATAAACGTAGTCCTGTAGAATTATCAAAAGTAGCAAAAATAGTTTGAAAATGTAAAAGAAAGTATGATAGTTTTATTACTTTAAGAGGAATAATGATGGAATGCATTAAATCAGACCTATCATTTGTACTCACCCTGCACTCCCCCGTTTCTGGGTGGCAATCAGTGGAATGCCCATTGCACTCACAACGTGAACAGAAGCCAAGGTAGATACCACTGCCTGAACGGGTAAAGCCAACATCACAATCCTGGAGGAACAATGATATTTTTTTTAAAGAGGGCATAGCTTTACAATTTTGCAACTGCTTGTTTGAGGTAGGCCTTTCTACCTTTACATATTACTTAGATTATTTTGTTCCTAGGCAAACTTAATCTCTAGCAAAATGATGTAGATGTGTTAATGTACAACACTAATATGAAGGTGTGAAATCAAATACAACACTTTTGAAAAATTAATTGTTGCTTGCATTTGATTTCTGTCATAAGACTGCTATTCAACACAGTATCTTTCATCAAATCCATGTCACAGTATCTGCATTTCTTTAATCAGTTTAGACTGAATTCCTGAGCATAATACGCAGTAAAAGTAATATTTATATTATGCAAATTTGAAATTTGATCATTCATGCACTTGATTTCCCAAAAAAGGCTGGGCAAGAATTACAAACAAACACTACCTCACATGAAAGCCCCCTGTAGCCATATGGACATATACACTGCTCCACAGCAAAAGCTCTACCCTGGCCTGTGTTCCTAGGTTCAGCAATGTCCATGCTTATATCCCTGATACTGTATGACGGGAGAGATATCAAGTGGCCATTTCAGATAAACGAAACAAAATATGAAATAGATAATACAACTCAATATAGAATGGATGATACACATTGCCTATTTAAAAAAGATGCATGACAAGAAGTATAAAATGAATCACCATCATCTTCATCATCATCATATCTGTTGTCACCATCAGCATCATTATTGATTCCTTATCATCATCGTTATTATAGTCATCATCATCATCTCCATCACCATATCCAAGAACACTGACATACCCACAACAACCTACAATTTCAAATCTCAAACAATTACCATCACAATCATCATCATCATCACATCATTAATATCACCATCATCATCATCATCTTCACATCTTCTTACCCTATCAGGGATCACTGTTAAACATTACATGTCACTAACACCGTCTACTCTTACTGATATCGATTTCAGTTCATTGCATTTCTATCATCTTCGATATCATCATTGTCGTAACTAACATCACCATGTCTACCACTATTACTAATGGCCATCATGGCATCAATACTTACGCTGCTACATTAGTGAGGGAGTTGTAGGTTGCCCTGATTATGATGTAATCCATATCAGCTAACGCCATCATCAGGTTCTCCCTGTTCGCTGGTTCAAAGTCTATACGAGTCCAGTATTGCTGAACACAAGAAAAACCATAAAATTTGTGACTTCCACACAACCAAAACACTGAAGAAATTATAATCCATTATCTATTATTCCATAGCTACACCGAGTCATAGATTTTGAAAGATGAACCTGTCTACAACAGACTCATTGAGAATCACAGGAAGAAGTCCAACTTATTTTTTGAGGTTCCATCCTGGATGATTACCTTGATGTTTTAACCCTCTCGTTACAAGACTAAAATACTATTCACTTTGTACATAGTGTTGTTGACTTTGGTCCTGATAGGGTTAAACGTTCACTATGCCATCTCACTCATAAGAAGGCATATACTATTTTAAAAGTGCAGAAGAACATATGCAAAGTTACTCTGACCCAAATCCTAGATTTTGAATGCATTTACAAAATTATCAACTTTGTATTTTTTGTGGAAACAAAGAACATACATGTAGATTGAATGTTTTAGAAAGATTTTGCCACTCACTGCACTGACAGAATTACATGTACCTACTTACCTCAAGGAAGGGAACTCTAAATGGAGTCTCTGTTCTTGATGATACTATCGTACCCAGCCTGTCACGATTGTAGATCAGAGTAATGCCATTACCCTACAAAAAAGCACACAATCAAAGTTTGGATGATTTGTTATATACATGTACATAAAAGGCCATTTATTCTATGGCAGTCGTTCTTAACCTAGGGGCTGTGATACAACTAAGGGCGATGGGGCTTTTACAAGCTAATAAATGTTTGGGTTTTTTAATGCCTTTTAGAGATAGAAATAGGGTTGTGGGGCCAAATAGACACTTTCCTATACATTTCATGAAGCAATACTATAATTGGATTCATATTAAATTTATATTGCACCTTTGGCTAAACGATACATAGTACCTGTCTTAAAAATGGTATTAGCAATTTACCTTTAAAAATCACTCCGAAAATTTCTTACTGACACATAATTTTTCATTCAATTGAAGTTGACAGAAACAATAAAATATCTTGTCTAGGAGCAAAATCACCAAGCCCAAAAACAAGACTGCAGCATTATGCCCGAGACCAGAATAAAAAAGTTGAGATACAGTCCCGCCCGCGGGCAACGTCACGCGTCCGTCTAAATATACGCGTCCTCATTGCGGGCAGCACTTCGTCTAAACGCGTTCGGGCGTACTAGGGTAAACGGACTAGTCTAAATGCCCTAGTACGGCCGGACGAGGGTTTGTGTGCAAGCGTGATGTTTGAGTTGAGCCGCGAGAATGGCACGGGTCCGACATCTTTTTGATTTATGTTTCATATTTGTTTTCTCTTGTTTATATTCCATTTTATAATTCTGCAATGTCCCTTCTCTTTCAAGACGTTAAAGACAAGGTGTTGCGATGTTACCAAAACATCCTTATGATTTGTGTTTCATCTTTATTTTCTCATTTGTCTCATTGCTCCGATGTCTTTGACACGCAAAAAAACAACTTTCGAGCTTCTAATTTTGTAGTGAAAATTTACAGAAAATTCCGCTGCCCACATATTGTATTTTCCGTCTTATAGATCTAATTCATTTGATAAGTAGATTCGCTGTAATTTATGCGCCGAACCAATTTTCTATTCGATAAAACATTTTGCGTTGTATACTTCATCCCTTTCATGTTTTATTTGGGTTGAATATTATCCATTAGTTACGCGCCAAATCAATTTCCGATTCGATAAATATATGTTGCGTCTTAGTTCTAATTTATTTGTTGTTTCATTTGGTCAGTAGATTCTCTGTAATTTATGCGCCGAACCAATTTTCTATCCGATATAAACATTTTGCTTGTATACTTCATTCATTTCATGTTTTATTTGGGTTGAATATTATCCATTAGTTACGCGCCAAATCAATTTTCGATTCGATAAATATATTTTGCGTCTTAGTTCTAATTTATTTGTTGTTTCATTTGGTCAGTAGATTCTTTGTAATTTATGCGCCGAACCAATTTTCTAATCGATATAAACATTTTGCGTTGTATACTTTATCCATTTGATGTTTTATTTGGGTTGAATATTATCCATTAGTTACGCGCCAAACGCAATTTTCGATTCGATAAATATATTTTGCGTCTTAGTTCTAATTTATTTGTTGTTTCATTTCGTCAGTAGATTCTCTGTAATTTATGCGCCGAACCAATTTTCTATCCGATATAAACATTTTGCGTTGTATACTTCATTCATTTCATGTTTTATTTGGGTTGAATATTATCCATTAGTTACGCGCCAAATCAATTTTCGATTCGATAAATATATTTTGCGTCTTAGTTCTATTTTATTTTTTAGTTTTATTTGTTGTTTTATTTGTTGTTTCATTTGGTCAGTAGATTCTTTGTAATTTATGCGCCGAACCCATTTTCAAGTCGATAAATGTACTTTGCGTCTTATAGTTCTAATTTATTTGTTGTTTCATTATATTTTGGTCAGTAGATTCTTTGTAATTTATGCGCCGAACCAATTTTCTAGATTTGGGTTCATAATTCCGAAAATGAAGTGGGGTTCATAATTCCGGGAATGAGAAAAATGTTTATATTTCTGAAGGTTCTTAACCCGCTGACTACTGAATTATTTAATTCTCATAGGCTTTATACAGGAGACACCCGGTTCTAGGGCTATATTATATTTTCGTAATTACGAATCCTACATGGAGCCTTCATCGTTTTCGAAATATACGTAAAGAACCTTCTGAATAACGAATCTTCACAAAAATATGTCACTTATTTGGAATTGTGAACCCCCTCGCTATGGAAAATTTGTATTTCGGAATTACACGCCTGATGAGTTATGAAACGAATTTTCTGAAATAATATTAGACCTACTATAAAATTCATGCCGTCATTTCAAGCCGCGACTATGCGCTATTTTGCTTAAGAAACATTGGAGATAAAAGTAAGAGAAAACTTCTTGTCATTTCAATTTTACTATGGAACTAATACTATGATAAAGACGAGCGACATCATTGTTGTTTTAGATCATCAGCATGCAGGCGCGCAGCCAGTGGGTGCGATGGGGGTGGGTGCGATGGGGGTGGTCGCCAAGGCCAAAAAAAAAAAAGGTTTTCGCGGGTGGGGGGGGGGGGTGGTGTTGGAGGAAAGAAACCACCCCCCCCCCCCACCTCCACGCAACCACCCCTGTTACACACAGTACAGTATTGCCCCGGAGTACTTTTTCTGATAAAACGTCGAAGTTTTCGCGCTTCGCAGTGCATGCATCATAGCGTCTAAACACAAGTCAGTTGAAAATCAGTCCCGTCGTCGAACCGTATTTATCTCGAATTTGCTATTAAACGTCAGAGCTTTTGCGCTTCTCGCAGGAGGGGTGGCGGGTGGGACCCCCCCCCCCCACGCCACCCCTGTAACATACAATGCAGTATTGCCCGATAGTAATTTGCGCTTAAATAAGTTAAAAGCAGTCATGACGTCGAACTATACAGTGCAGTATTTTTTTATTTTTTTATTTTTTTTTAATATTGATCAAAGGAGAATATATACATGTACATGTATAGTTGTATAACGTATATTGTACAATCAGGTTTAAAGAACTATAAATTGTGACATTGAAACTTACAGTTACATTGTAGAAATACACATAACAGTGACGAACGACAAAGAAGCAATTTATCGGGGATGAAAAAAAAATTCCTTTGGCGTTGGTGTACTAATAACAGACAAACGTTGACGACCGTCATGAAGTAAGTTATTTCATACACATAGGCATACGGGCACTATTTTTCTCGGGGTGCTGACGTCGCTTACCCGAATATTAACTTTTCCATTTTCTAAATTTTGGGAGCGAGTGATGCGAGTAAGCGAAAATTTGACACTTAATACAGTATACAGTGCAGTATTGCACCCCGCCCCTGTTTTTCACAAGGGAACACGGTACACTTGATCTTAGACTCTATTCTAGGTTCTTATGAGATGTTAAATTCAGGATCAATAATCATAAAACTGTATAAAGCAGTGTCAAAGTCCCCCACCCCTCACAAAAAATAAAGAAAAAAAAACCTTCATAGGGAATGCATTTTAGTGAAAGGCGCTAGAAATTACAAATTATTACTATGTACGACCTCCCCCGCGCCTCAAAAAGACAGAAGGTTCTTAGAAAGCGGGAGGTCCATTGATGGATTATTGATCATTATTTACAACAAAAACGATCTTTTCTTTTCAGTATCGACACTCCCCTCCTTGTGTCAAACTCCTGCCTTCCAATTTATGACAGGAAGTTCTTAGAAATCGGAACCCATTGATAGATTAATGACCATGCCATGAAAAGGTGACACACGTCTATTGTGTAAAGGGGAGCTGGAGTTCTGGGAAAGGGTTAAAAAATAATTTCTGAACTTTCTTACTCTTACTACGTTCGTTTGGAAGATTATCATACTAGATATATGTCCCCTGAAAAGGATTGCTCTTCAAATGCCCTCACAAAAAGTAAATGTAAGCTTTCAAAACAGAATTATGAAGAGCGTTCGAAATTATGATATAGGTGTGTGATTTTGGAGAGAGGGAATTGTTTTTTAAAGCTCCAGTTAAATAGATCAGAGAGAAACGATGGCTTGCGAGCTGGGACGCAGTTTATCTTCATCCCGCTGTTTAGCATGATGATGATAAGAGTCCAATTCTGTAACTCTTTTAACAACCGAAAAGAAAAGGAAGTCAACATTTTGACCAGAAAGAAAATGATCTTTTTCGAGATTATGAAACAAGTGCATGATTTTTTTATTTTAACCTCGGGTAAACTAGAGCGGAGTGAAGCGTTGACATTCGAGCTATATATAAACGCAGTTTATCTTCGTCCCGCTGTTTTAACATTAGGATGATACATTTCAATTATGTAACGATTATTACAGCCGAAAAGAAAAGAAAGTTAGCTTTATTTATAACGAGATTATAAAACAAACGCGTGATTTAGAAGGACATAGGGGGAGAGAGAGAGAGAGAAGAAAAAATAAATAATCGTCTCGTGCAGGGGCCTGAGGAGGTGCTCCATTAATTCTTGTTCTTTGAAAGGGGCGGATTCTATACCTCCGTAACATGCAGACATGGGGAAAAGAAAAGAAATTTAGCTTTTAGAAACCCGTAGATACACATTTTAAAAATAATTAGAGCAGGGTAAAATAATATCCACATTAGCCTTTTTTGTTCCCATCGCTTTTAATCCAGTAAAAAGAAAAGAGTATATACAAATTTCAAAACAGAATTAAGAACTTTCGGCATTATGATACATGTACGTGATTTAGAAGGAAAGAAAGAATTGTCAGGGCGTTAATTTTACAAGAGGCAGTTACGATAAAAAAAAAATGCAGTAAATAGAGCGGAAACACAGACTGTTTTTCTTTAGCAGAGAGAAAGTGAACTCAGCCGAGATTATCATACAAGTGCATGATTTAGGAGAGAGAGAAACTCGATAATCGTGTGTTAGAAGTAATAAGACATTACATTTTTTATTCGTGCGCTGTAGATGTGGAAGGAAAAAGGCATGCTGACGAAAAGAGGTCACATACCATTCACACGACCAGAATGATTGACATGTTTACAATAGCGCGCAAAATGTCGGTTTCACCACCAAAGGGCGGTGGCTTTGCGAAGCGAAAAGCAAGTACAAGTAATTTATGCATTTTGTTTCTCGTCACCTCTGAATAGTGTACATTACGAGACGGATGAACATACATACAAAATCTTGATTTTCAAAACCACTTTCGAGAGGGTGGGGGGGGGGGGGAGTTTGATTTGGAAATGTTTATATGGCAAGTTTTGTTCAAGCACGAAACAAAACAAAAAAATACAAATAATAAGCCTATCAGATACAAAGTCATGTACATCATTACAGCTCTTTGTTTCTTTGGTTACTCCAAATGCCGCTTAGCCAATTTCATGGCGGGAGGGGCTCTGACGCTTTTAATAGCAAATTTTGATTAAAAGGTAGCGGCTCGTAGACATGTTTTTTTTTCACCCCCCCCCCCCCCCCCCCATATATCACTTTTCTCCCTTCCCTCCCCCACTCTCCCAATCTTCTCTTTCTTTCTCACTGCTTCTGTCTCGGTTTTTGGCTTCTTCTCCCTCCCCTCTCTCTGTCGCTCTCTTCTTCCTTCTTCTCCCTTCTCCCTTTTTTCCTGAAGAAATCAGAACACAATACCAGCACTCAACCAGAATGATTGACAAATGTGCGCAAAATTAGTTTCACTATCAAGCGGCGGTGTCTTTGAGGAGCGCAAGTTATTTTCTCTCTCTCTCGGTCGCTGGTCACTCTCTCTCTGTTCTGTTTTTTCCCTATCGCTCCCCACCCTCCCAATCTTCTCTCTTTCTCACTGCTTCTTATATACTCGTAATCTGTTCTGTCTCGGTCTTTGCTCCCTCGTCCTCCCTGAATCCCCTCTTCTTCGTTTTTAAAAATCTCATCCACTTTCCTCCTCTCCCCGCTTCTCACTACTCTCACTCTCTGCTCACCCTTCTCTTTCTACTCCCTCTCCCTTACTCCATTTTTTTTCAGCCACCCCTCCCCCACTCTAGAAATTCGAGTTCCATTCTGCTACTTCATATTGATTTTTAAAATGTCCCTTTGCTTCCTGTGACTACATGCAAGCTATATTATCGGCCATTTATCACTGGCGAAATATGATTTTCACCAGTGACAAATCAAAATGACTCAATGTTTTTATTTTATATTCTGTTTGAGTCAGGATAATTAGGAGTAATAAGACAGACAATTTTATTCGGTATTTGTGCGGTAGATGTGGAAAGAATAAGGCGCGTTGGCGAAAGAGGACACGACACCATTCACTTGACCAGAATGATTTACATGTTTACAATAACGCGCAAAATGTCGGTTTCACCATAAAAGGGCGGTGGCTTCGCGGAGCGAGAAGAACATGGCAAGTAATTTATGCATTTTGTTTCTCGTCACCTCTGAATGTGATCTAATGTACATTACGAGACGGATGGACAAGTTTGTATGGCAAGTTTTGTTCCAAGCACGAAACAAAACAGAAAATAAAAATAATATCAAGCCTATCAGATCATGTACATTAAGCTCAGACAGGAAAAATGCAACCGCTTAGTCTGGATTTAATTTTATGGGAGGAGCGGTTGTAAGCGCACGAACCGTGCCGGGAGGGGCTCCCGCGCGAAGCTCTGACGTTTTATAGCAAATTGGAGATAAATATAACGGCTCGTAGCACCCTTTTAGACGGAAAATAGTTAGTTCGTCGCCGGGACTGCTTTCCACCGTATGTAAAAGTGGTGGATGCGGGGAGGGGAGTTCCAAGGAGTTCTCACTTTTTTTAAGTTGACGTTTAAGGGGGAGGCCGCCCCCACCGCCCCTC